>PVKV010023952.1:0-32358 GCA_004027835.1 Alouatta palliata
CTCCCGAGTAGCTGGGACTACAGGCACGTGCCACCATGCCCAGCTAATTTTTGTATTTTTAGTAGAGACGGGGTTTCACCATGTTGACCAGGATGGTCTCGATCTCTTGACCTCGTGATCCACCCGCCTCGGCCTCCCAAAGTGCTGGGATTACAGGCGTGAGCCACCGCGCCCGGCTTATTCCCATTTTTCTTTAATGAGTGTTATATACATATATATTTTAAGATATGGGGTCTTGTTCCATTGCCCAGGTTGGAGTACAGTGGCTATTCAAGCCACAGTCGTAGCACACTGCAGTGATCCTCCTGCCCCTTCCTCCTGAGTAGCTGGGACTATTGGCACGTGCCACTGTGTTTAAGCTGCGTTTGCTATTTTTTGTATTAAAAAATACTTTATAAAACTTTACTACATTGCAGTTTCCTTGGAATTAATTTTTTTAAAAAACCAATTTGATAAGTAGACACATAATTGAGGGGAAATTTGGCTGTGAGGAAAATTTGAATGCAGTGATCATGTGGTAGGAAATTCTTGCTTTAGTACATTTTTGGAAAGATGCACATGAGAAAACCATTTAAAGCATTTGTAAGTTTTGAAAATTATTGTTGTATTGCCACTTGTTTCTTTTTTCCAGATCATGATGCTGCAATTAATAGATACAGCCGATTGTCAAAAAAAAGAGAAAATGACAAGGTGTGATATGTGTTTATTCCTTCAGGGTCATAATTAACAGCTATTCATTAGGTGGTCTAGTTTTTCCTGTATAAAAATAGAACCAGGAGTTACTTTGTATGTTTTATTATATTGCTCTTATTCTTTCCTTCTAGCTGTTTGAAACCTTTCTGATAATCATTGACCTCTTTAAACAAAATATTTTCTTCTGCCAAAATTTGGTGTTATAACTAAACATAACTATTCTGGAAACGTAACTGACACCCAGTATATAACATTGCCTCTTGTTGCTTTGGATTTTGATGACATGATATTGGTTCTGTCTGAATATATGCATGTTCAAAAATGTCTTCTGAGATAGAGTGGTCAGAAAGTAGAATTGTCACACACATAATGAAATTCTGTTATGAGACCCTCCTTATTTGCAGAAATATATATCTTTTGATATTTGTTCAAGGAGTGAAAAACAGAAGTATTACACTATATTTGAGGAGAAATGCATTCAAGTAAAGATGAGAGAACAGAATATTAACAAGTTCTTCTGGGCATGCCTTAAGATCATGTCTTTCTCCAGCACCTAGTCCAAGGCTTAATGTGTAGGTCTTTTTAGATATTTGTAACTGAGGTGATCTCTGTGCCTGGGTGTTGGTGTCTGCAGCCTTGGCTTCAGCTGCTGATAGAGACACAGTGACCTGCTTGTGGGAATCCACAATTGGGTAGGATTTACTGTGCAGTAGCTACTGTGACAAAGGAAATGTTTCTCACACAAAGTTTAGTACAAAGATTTGCTTTATTTCTAATTTTAGCTGCAGACTACTTAATGGTGTATTGATAAAATATATACATTTTGAGTTTTTTATTAGTCACTTGGCCTTAGAGAAGAAGTTAAAGGCTCTAGGTATAAAATTTGATATATTTTACATTACTTCTGGCCATTCAAAGTATTTTAAAAAACATTCTTTCACCAATTTTATTTTATTTAAAAATTCATTGAGCACCTAATATATGTCAAGAATATATTAGTTATACTCAACTAGTTTGTTTGGTATGTTGGGGGAACAATGTGAGTAGGCTTCACTCCTGCCCTCAAAGACTGGATACTCCACATTTTTCGAAGGCTTCCTTTGTGAAGGCATGCAAGTCGACTAGGAACCAGAGTACAATGATGACGAGAAGGCATGGATTAACTCTGTTATTAGTTAAATACAATAATAGGGGTTTTAATAAAATGCTGAGAGAGCACAGAGAGGGCAGCAGTTAGCTTTGATTGGTGAATTGGGAAAGGTTACACTTTTTTTTTGAGACAGGGTCTCATTCTGCCTCCCAGGCTGGAGTGCAGTGGCGCAATCTTGGCTTACTACAACCTCTGCCTCCCAGGTTCAAGTGATTCTCCTGCCTCAGCCTCCCCAGTAGCTGGGATTATAGGCGTGTGCCATCACACCCACCTAATTTTTTGTATTTTTGGTAGATACAACATGGTTTCACCATGTTGACCAGGCTGATCTTGAACTCCTGACCTCAAGTGGTCTACCTGCCTCAGCCTCCCAGAGTGCTGGGATTACAGACATGAGCCACCGCACCTGACCAGGAAAGGTTACACTTTTAAAAGGTGACATTTACTTTGAAGATAAGTGGATAACACCAGTTTGGAATCAGAGAGAGTGCTTTCCTGAAAGAAAAACAGCCTTTCAGAGGCACATGGTAGAGTTGGGAGAGTGTAAAGGTTAAGAGTACTCTGTGACAACAAAGGAAGTGTTTGGAGATATGGCAGAAAGGGTAAGAAGTATATTGGGACCAGATTACTATATTAATGACCTTGAAATTTGTGTTAAAGGGAGTGGGCAACCTCCAAGGATTCTAAGTAGGTGAATAACACCACGCCGTTGTGTTACAGAACAAGCATACTAAAGAAAATGTGAAGAGGACAAGAATAGAGGGAATCCAAGGAAAGGAATTGGAATAGTTTGCAAAAATATAATGAGGGTCTCAACTAAGGTTGTTACTGAAACGGAGAGGAAGGAGTACTCTTGGGAGATATTTCATAAGTAGAATTGACAAGATTTGTGGTAATAGAAATAAAAAATGAGTCCTAGATTTCTTGGATGTCTGGATGGATCCTGTAGTAATTAAGAGAGCTAAGAAGCAAAGTAGAAGAACAGGTTTTGTGTACAAAACTATCTTCACTTTTGTACATTTTCAGCACACAAACACATGTAAAGAACCTAGCTGGAGATGTGTTTCCTCTGTCACTTGGGAGTGTGAGAGGCAGGAGATGAAATCTGTGAGTCATTGAGTCATTGGTATATTGGAATATTAGAATATTCTTGGTACTTGATGAGGGATTCTAAGGAAAGCAGGAAGACAGAACCTAATGCCTATTAGATAATAGGTTTTTAATAAATATTTGTTGTCTGAATAAAAGAACTCTGGGGAGCACACATATTTCAAATATGGGTGAAGGAAGACAAACAGGTACAAGAGAGGAGGACTGATAGGGAGAGAACCAGGAGGGAAGAATGGTATGCTGTGAACTGATCAAAGTCAAAGACTAATGGCTAAGCTAATACCAACAATTGTCTGCCCTTCCTCCCTGTGATAAGCTTTCTCTACCACGCATAGTTGAGTTATTGTACCATTCTTAGTTATGTACAGAATTCTGTTTTCAATATGCATTTTTTTTTTTTTTGAGACGGTCTCTTTCTGTTGCCAGGCTGGAGTACAGTGGTGTGATCTCAGCTCATTGCAACCTCCGCCTCCCAGGGTGAAGCTATTCTTATGCCTCAGCCTCCCCCGTAGCTGGAATTGCAGGTGTGCACCACCGCACCCAGCTAATTTTTTCCGTTTTTAGTAGGGCGGGGATTCACTATGTTGGCCAAGCTGTTTTCAAACTCCTGGCCTGAAGTGATCTTCCCGCCTCTGCTTCCCGAAGTGCTGGGATTACAGGAATGAGCCACCATACCTGCCCTCAATATGCATTTTGTAAATTATGTGGTTAGAAATTAAACAGGAAAATTGACTTAACCAATGTTGAAGGATTTCTAAAAGATCAGAAAACAGGAACATTAATGCTCAATTGCTTGTTATATAGCTTTTCCTTGGGTAGGCTCTTCCCCACAGCTCCTACTGAAGATAATTCAAATAATTATCTACTGTAGATAAAATAGATAATTGTAGATATAGAAGATAATTTACCATTATTTACTTAATTTTTTAAATCTTTTCATTCAAAGGTCAAGTATGAAGTAACAGAAGATGTGTACACATCTAGAAAGAAACAACACCAGACCATGATGCATTATTTTTGTGCATTAAATACTCTTCAGTACAAGAAGAAAATAGCATTGTTAGAACCTCTACTTGGGTACATGCAAGCTCAGGTAAATACTGTATGGTATTTTGGATTATAACTGTTCTAAAAGCTTTATATTAAGCTTGATATTTACATTTAGTGTAAAGATATTATAAACTATTTTCCTTTTTTTGTGAGTGGGTGGAGTCTCACTCTGTCGCCCAGGCTGGAGTGCAGTGGTGCCATCTTGGCTCACTGCAGCCTTCACCTCCCAGGTTCCAGCGATTCTCCTGCCTCCGCCTCCCAAATAGCTGAGATTACAGGCGTGAGCCACACGCCTGGCTAATTTTTGTATATTTAGTAGAGACAGAGTTTCACCATGTTGGCCAGGCTGGTCACAAACTCCTGACCTTAGGTGATCCACCTGCCTCAACTTCCCATAGTGCTAGGATTACAGGTGTGAGCCACCATGCCTGGCCTGTGAATTGTTTTAAACATCCTTGTTCATGTCTATGTTTTAAGAAGTAATTTTTTTAAATGTCATCAGACTACTATTTTAAGGAAGTTACACAGAATGGTTTTCCTTACAAATGAAGATTTCAAATATTTTAGGAATAACAACTTGTTCACCTTAGCTAGGGACTGAGAACAGAAAGCTCAATGAATTTCAGAGTTACACCTATTGCTGGAGCTTCAACTAAACACTTGCTTCATAATAGATCTGAAAGAGAATGAACAAGTTTGAGTATCCCACATTTTTTGCATACTTCCTGAGTTAATGGATGAACTCCAAAGTGCCCAAAGAAGTGTACATCAGGAAGGGGGCTAGAAAATTGATGTTTTAGGTGGTATGAGACACAGCATCAGTCTCCTAAAAATCAAGAGTTTAAAGAAATTTGAGGCCAGGTGTGGTGCCTCATGCCTATAATCAAGCACTTGGGTAGGCCGAGGTAGGAGGATCACTTGAGTCCAGGAGTTTGAGACTAGCCTCAGCAATGTAGGGAGACCCCATCTCTACAAAAAATGAAAAAATTAGCTGGGCATGGTAGCATGCCTCAGTGGTTCCAGCAGCTTGGAAGGCTGAGTCATATGAAGGACACAGAAATATATTAAACTATATTTAATGTAAATCATAGGACATATTTCCTAGGAGGCTGAGGCTACAGTGAGATATTACTGTGCAGTCTGGATGACAGAGTGAAACCCTGTCTCAAAGGAAAAAAAAAAAAGTTGAATGTATTTAAGTAAAAGAGTACTGATTATTCCTCAGCTAGAAAACTTATCTTTGTAGTAAACATGAAATAGTTTATATAATTTATTGGAAATGCTTTAAAATTTACTTTCTACTTTAAAAAATTGTTAACCATACATATGTATTACTTGTTCAATTCAAAAAATATAAAAGGATATACAGTGGAATTTAAATCTAACTTCCTTAGTGGCTCCATGTACAGTAGAAGTCACAAACTAGAATGTGTTTTTACACAAATTGGAATATTCCTTTGTTTTTTTTTTTTTTACTTAACCATATATCTTAGAGATCATTTATATGATTTACTTTAAATATATTGTTTAATGTATTTTTGTGTTTTCCATTCCGCTATCGCCACTCTCCAGATAAGTTTCTTTAAGATGGGTTCTGAAAATCTTAATGAACAACTGGAAGAATTTTTAGCTAATATTGGAACAAGCGTACAGAAGTAAGTATTGTTTTCCTTAAAATTGAAAATGAAATGATGTGAATGATAAGTTAACAGCTAAATGACATAATGTAAAAATATTTAGCATTTAATTTCCTGAGGGAATATTTTCCCTGTCATGAGAGTTTCTTATGTGGTTCATGGTTACTTCTTGTTTTTTTAACCACTTTTTTTCCATAGATCGTGAACTTTGAATTTCATAGTAGTGGTAATTTTATTGATGCTAAACTCAGTCTTATGTATAACAGACACATAATAGCAATTCTCCATAAGTGAAATTATCTTTAAACTTGAAATTCTGGGAGTTTGATGGGAGATTACTAAATATTGTTTCCAAGCCATGAAAGCTTAGAGAGAGAAAGTAGTTTTCATCAGGTTCAAAATGCTGAGCAGTGGATGTGGTCAGTCTGTGGTATGGAGAGAGATGAAATTAATTGTTGTTTTAAAGGCACAGGACAGAGCAGTTTGAAAATTAGTCCAAAATCAGGCATTCAGTAGGGAGTCATTAGTTTTTTTAATTTAATATTGTTTCCAAAATATCTAAGTTTCAAATAAAATGTAAACCTGTTTTAAAATGTATTTGTGTTGTTTTAACCACCCATGCCACTCTTCCTCTCTTTAAGAAAACATGCGAAACAAATATGCAGGTAAACATGATTGGTAAGTTCTTTATTGGTTGTGATTTGTAGTAAATAATTCTGTCTCTGTCAGTGTTCGCAGGGAAATGGACAATGATGTAGAGACCATGCAACAGACAATAGAGGATTTGGAAGTAGCCAGTGACCCCTTATATGTGCCTGACCCAGACCCAATCAAATTTCCTGTTAATCGAAACTTAACCCGAAAGGCTGGATACCTTAATGCTAGGAAGTAAGAAAATTATTGTTATTTTTGTATATTGTATATCATGTAAGACAATACCAAATGAATATAATAAATAATTGATGTCTGTCATTATTTTAATTTTTACTAAAGGTTGAAACTTTTTAGAGGTGTTAGTATTTAAGTGAATTTTTTGACAGATGAGGTACATGAATACTTTTCAGAAGTAAAATCCTATCTAGATATTTATTGAATAATGTAGAATGAGAAAAGAAGTGAAACCAAAGCTGGGTATGATGGCTCGCACCTGTGATCCCAGGACTTTGGTAGGCGGAGGCAGTTGGATCACCTGAGGTCAGGAGTTTGAGACCAGACTGGCCAACATGGTGACACCCCACCTCTAATAAAAATACAAAAATCAGCTGAACATGGTGGCTTACGCCTGTAATCCCAGCTACTCAGGAGGTTGAGGCATGAGAATCACTTGAACCTGGGAGACAGAGGTTACAGTGAGCCGAGATCACACCACTGCACTCCAGCCTGGAGGACTCTGTCTCAAAAAAAAAAAGAAGTGAAACTAATTTGAATAAATATTCATATATTGTATCAGAACATCAGAATGTTATTAAATATCATTTTAAGATATTTGTAATTATAGCACCAAGTCAAATGTTAGTTTTCACCTGAAGATAGGATGGAGCAGGTTAACCCTGGAAATAAAATAAATTCTATTTTTTGAATTTACTCTCTTGGAAGTTGAACTATAACCTATATTTTATGGAGCATTATTATAACAACTGCAATTTTATAATTTCTAGCTTTATTTTGGAAACTGTATACACATTCACAAAAGTGAGTCAACATACGTGAATTTATCTTACAGACTGAAAGTGTATTTATATTTATTTTCTTGGCACCTTGGTGTCTTTTTGCAAGCCAGTTCTTTGTAACGTGCTTTATCTTGTGTCTGGCTGATGATGAGACTTCAGGTATGTTGTTATTAAAGAGTGAATGTGTTTCTTCATTTAGTAAAACAGGTTTGGTGTCATCTACCTGGGACAGACAGTTTTACTTCACGCAGGGTGGAAATTTGATGAGTCAAGCCCGTGGGGATGTAGCAGGAGGCCTGGCCATGGACATAGACAACTGTTCAGTGATGGCTGTGGACTGTGAAGATAGACGATACTGTTTTCAGATCACTTCTTTCGATGGAAAAAAGTTAGTATTTTTTTCTACTACTAATAATCTGTAATATTTTAAACTACTGAAATGTGGGATACTTCCTGTTTATTTAGAAATTTTATGGACATTTTAGGTTTATTATATGTTGAGATAAATTGCTTTTTAATCTTGTAGAATTACATTGAATTTTTGTTTCTGACTTGGTTATGGTTTCTTGATATTTTGAGGTTGTCAAAGCAATGTCATATAGTAAAGACCTGTGATTTCATGTTAAGGAGCTGCAACTGAAAATCTTGCATAGTATGGGAGAAGACAGAACAAGTTAATGGAAAGAGTCCTAAACCTGGGGTCAGAAAGTTCAAAGTTTGGATTTATTACTTACTGTGTGACCTCAGACTTATCCCCTCTCAGCTCCATTTTCCTTCATGTAAAATGTGAATGGGGGAGTTGTAATCCCTACTTTGTAAATTGCTGTGAGGAACAGAAATTCTAACATATGTAATGTGACTGACATAGTAGGTGCTAACAATAGTGTTATTTTAAAATGTTAATCAAATATTTCTGATTAGATTATTTTCCCATTAATGTTATAATAATATTATTTTAAAAAATTTCCATTACCTTTTTTTGTTTATTTGAGGCAGGGTCTTACTGTGTTGCCTTGGCTGGAGTGCAGTGGTGTGAACATGGCTCACTGTAGCCTCAACCTCCTGGGGTCAAGGGATCCTCCCACCTAAGGATCCCAAGTTGCTAGGATCACAGGTGCATGCCACCATGCCTGGCAATTTAAAAAAAAAATTTATAGAGCTGTCTCATCATGTTGCCAAGGCTGGTCTTGAACTTCTGGACTTAAGTAATCTTTCTGCTTTAGCCTCCCAAAGTGCTGGGATTATAGGTGTGAGCCACCATGCCCAGCCTTCTATTACCTTTGCATTAAATGAGAATCTTTAAAGTAGCATTTAAAGGAAATTTTCAAAAAGCATGGAAAACGTAAAAAGGAGTAGGAAAAAATCCTACTGTCTTATTAACCAAAAGCAACAATTAACTTTTTTGTCCATTGCCTTCCAATTTTTAACCTAAGTACATTTTAAAAATAGTTGAAATATTATAATTTGGATCTGTAGCCACCTATTAAAAACATATTATAATGGCTATACTATAATTTATTTAAGGACGTACATTATAATTTAAACATTTTCCTAATGATAGATGTTTAGACTATCTGCCGTTTTCCCCCCACTCAATTAAAATACTGTTTTTGACCTTTGAACTTTCTTAAGTTAATGTTCAGGAGCAGCCTCTGGGTTCCCGGAAAGTCATTTTTTCCCCTGTATTTATGCACATTAAGATATTATAAAAATAAATACATTTGACCTTTTCCCCTTAAAAAAAATATTATAGGTCACTATCCTTTATCAAAATGGTTAATTTCACATTTCTTCTACAAACATAATGAATGCCAATATTGTGTGCATTTATCACACTAGATGTTGGGTGTTGGGAATCACTGTATTTATCAAAATTACCAACTTGTTAACATGTTACTTATTATAAGTACTTTTTGTTTAATGCTTACCATGATTTCCCATTTCACATTCCTGTTGTGATGCAAAATTAGTAAAAATTATTATTTTCTCTAACTCTAATAATATATCTATAGAAAAGCAAAATAATATGTTTAATGATTGATATATCGAAATATTTGATTTAATATTAAAGGAGAATTAATGAAGTAAAGTTTTTTCTATTAGGATCATTGAAGCATATTTGAAATATATTTGATAAGTTCATAATATATATGAAATATATATGATACATTGAAATGCATTATCTTCACTGAAATTTAATTTTGTCATGGTCTGTCTTCTGAGGATCAGCACCTGTTTCCTTTTTGGTACATCTTGGCATAGATAGCCAGAGTCAGAGTTGTTAAAGTCTGTATCCTGTTACCTCTGGTAGTCTCCATTTCCTAAGATACTGTTGGTTGTGTTTTGTTTTTTTCTTTTAATATCGATTGGTGTTTATATATTACTTTACCTTTAAAGATAAAAAAGTTCTCTCAGATTTTGTTGAAAGTACTTTTTTAAACAGTTGAGACTCAAACATCTCTTCTCTTCCAGATCTTCAATTTTGCAAGCAGAGAGTAAAAAAGATCATGAAGAGGTAAAATTTTACCTAGTTCATTTCTTCAGTGACATTTATTCACTGAATAAATGTCATATTCAGTGATATTTAATTATTAAAATTAATAATTTAAAATATTTTTCTGATGACAAAATATATATAAATGTGTTCATTATAGAAGTTTTGGAAAATCCTAGTTTATTAAAAAATTTTTCTTTTCTTTTCTTTTTTTTTTTTTTTTTGGTAAAAGTCTATTCCTCAAGTAACATTATTAAGTTTCTCACAGAATTTTATAGTGGGGGGGACCTTAGAGATCATCTCTGCTATTTTAAAAGCTCAGATTCAGAAATGACCTTGTGACTGTTGCTGTCTGGCAGGCTGTTAGTATCATGAGGTGACAGTTTATTTCCTTCTCTCACCAATCCTTTGAGACACTATTTGCTGCACTAAGAACATAGTGGCAGCAGATGTGACATGGCAGGAAGCAACTAAAGCTGAAAACCTTGGAGAAATGAAAGATAGAAAAACAAAAATTTGGGAGTCTCTATTCTTCCTCATGAGCCTTTTATTTTTGGCTCCATTTTTACTCCTACTATATCAGATATGGAAGGTAAGGTCTTAGCAAGAATTAGTGCTTCAAACCTTTATCTTGAGAAACATTCTTCCATGAAAATACACCCTAGCTTGATTTTTAGCCTTTTAATTTGGCATAATTGTGTCGGTAAGAGATAAAACCTGGAAATGCTATAGAGATCTACCTTTATTTACTTCTTATGGATGAGAGTTAATATTAAATCTTGCTTTTCGTCTCTGAGGAATACAGACAAATGTTTCTGTTCTCTGCTTAGTTTTCCAAACAGTATTTGTTTAGTGAGGCTTAACAGACACTCGAATCCTCGAGAGGGAAGCAGAAGATGTAGAGCACAGATTGTTTTCTCTGCTAATAATTTATAAACTTGACAGAAGGGAGGCATGTAAAATATATTCACCAAGAATATATTTATCTTTTAAATTTCTTACATTTGTGTTAATTATAATACCTGAGTTCACACTGTGTTGTTTGGTGAGGCTTAGAAGGGGAAGTGATAAAAAGAAAAATACAGATTATTAAGTATAGTTAACATGATTGCTGTTTTATTTCCTTATATGAATTAAACTTGAGATTCTTACATATATGTTTTCATATATTTAAATAATAAAAATGTTGAATATTGTTTTATATATGTTTTTATATATGTACCTTCCTTATGAAATGTTTTCTTATAAGGAAGATAAATGTATCACTTCTAATGAAACATCTCCTGCAATTTAGTATTGAACATTTGCCTTTACAAGAGAAGCTTTATAGAAAAAAATTATTAATTATTAATTATATTTTTCTGTTTTTTCGTCTTGCAGTGGATCTGTACAATAAACAACATATCTAAACAAATATACTTAAGTGAAAATCCAGAGGTAATATTTTTATTTTATGTTACCCAGATCTAGCAAAATTGAGTAATTTTGTGGCTTACATGTTTTTATTCATAATTTCTCAAGTTCTGTAATTTTTTTAATTTGACCTTGAATGAGTAGTTTTTTTGTTTGTTTTTTGAGATGGAGTCTTGCTCTGTTGCCCAGATCGGAGTGCACTGGCCCAATCTCTGTTCACTGAAACCTCCACCTCCCAGGTTCAACTGATTGTCCTGCCTGCCTCAGCCTCCTGAGTAGCTGAGATTATGTGCCACCACACCCGGCTAATTTTCATATTTTTAATAGAGACTGGGTTTGTCCATGTTGTCAGGCTGGTCTTGAACTCCTGTCCGCAGGTGATCTGCCCACCTTGGCCTCCCAAAGTGCTGGGATTATAGGTGTGAGCCACTACACCTGAACTGAATGAATAGCTTTAATGTGCTATGTTTGTAATGAGTGGTCTTCCTAGAACAATAAATTATTTCAAAAGGTACTCAGTCGGTCAACAAATATTTATTGAGTGTTGACTGTTTTACTCATGTTGAGCACCATGAAGAAAGGAAATGGAGAAGAAAATTGAGCCATGCCCTCTAGGAGCCTATCTGTATGGAGACACAAAACTAAAACATTAAGTAACATTTTAGATAAAACAGGATGTAATTGAAAGCATATGGTGATGATTAAGTTTTCAGTGTGGACTTTAGAAAAAGCTCTGTGGAGATGGTAGAAACCTGAGTTGAGCAGGATTTGTTTGTGTTTTGAGGAAAAAAAGAGACAGTGCAGATAGGAGAAAAAAACCAAGAGCACAAATGCAGATGTAGAAATGGCAAGTTTATGAAACTAGTAATGTAATTAAATATTCTTTTTTTTTTTCTGAGACAGAGTCTTGCTGTGTCACCCAGGCTGAAGTGCAGTGGTGCAGTCTCAGCTCACTGCAGCCTCCGCCTCCCAGGTTCAAGTGATTCTCCTGCCTCAGCCTTCTGAGTAGCTGGGACTACAGGCCTGTGCCACCACGTCAGCCAATTTTTGTATTTTTAATAGAGACAGGGTTTTGCCATGTTGCCCAGGCTGGTCTTGAACTTCTAACCTCAGGTGATCCACCTGCGTTGGCCTCCCAAAGTGCTGGGATTACAGACATAAGCCACTACACCCAGCCAAGTTAAAGGTTCTTGATAGAGAATATAAAATTGAAATATGCATACAAATCAAATAGCGGTTCTGTTAAAATGTATAATATGATTCAGTATGTCTAGGGTGATACAACTTGAATTCCCAGTTTTGCAAATTATACTTTGAGTAGCAAGGATATCAGAACAGACAAACCCTGACATGTAGACATAGCCATATGTGCAGTCCAAACATACAGGTAGAACCCAGGGCTACAGAGTCAAGTGGGTCCTTCAGTATAGTTGGAAAAAGACTTGACTCTAGGACAGGAGCTGTCTGACCTCTGCCACTCTTGGTGGGCCTGTCTGTGCTGTGACAATCCAGGCAACTCCCATGGCTTGGCACAGGCTGATGATTTCAGCTGAGGCTGGGAAAGAATTTCTTTGGGAGGCTCTCACTCTTCTAAATCTTAATCTGCTACTGATGTAATGGTTGTTTAGATGGGAGAGCTAGACTAGACTAGTTGACTAACTGATTGATGCGAAGGATGAAGGAGATGAATAAGGTAAAGATGACTTCCAGGTTTTAAACCCAAGGGAAGAGAAGAATTTGGGAAAGAAGAGTTCTGTTTTTATCTTAATGGCTTTGAGGTGCCAGCTAAGAAATGCCTAGGAGGAAGTTTTGAACCATAGAAACAAAATCTCATGACCTCCAACATACTAGTAATTTGTTAGTTTTATTATAATGTTATTATATTTACATTGTAACATATAATGTATTATACTTATGTATAATACAATAAATTATGAGTTTAATTACGGAAAATCAGTGGAAACTGTAGAGAAGTCTTTTGCTTTCAGTAATTTGATCTCCTACCCATCTAGCTTTTCCTTTCTGTAAGGTTACATGGCAGCAACAAAAAATACAATTAAAATACAAATTAAATGATTTATTTTATCATCTAGGGAATACAGTGTTTGAATTTGAATAGTTTGTAATACAGTCTTTTCTTACTAATTATCAGAACTCTGATTTTTAGTTAATATTTCCTAGGTTATCCAGAATTATTTTATCTGTATTAGAATAGAAATTTTGATCAGTTTATGGCATTGTATTGGTGATTTTGCTAACTGTGAGACAAGAAATGCAAATCTGCTTTGTAAGTATTTTTTCTAATTTAAAGACCATTTTTATGGAGTATATCCTGCAGTACCAACTTCTCAGGAGGCTGAGAGGGGAGGATTGCTTGAGCATAGGAGATCGAGGCTGCAGTTAGCCATAATCATGCCATTGCACTCCAGCCTAGGCAACAGAGAACCTATCTCCCAAAAAAAGACCATTTAAAAAATTGTGATAAAATCCACAAATTTACCATGTTAACCATTTTTAAGTATACAAAAAGAGTAATGTTAACTATATATACATTATTAAAACAGATTTTTAATTTAAATATCATTTTTACTTAGCCAGTGTTTTAAATAAAACAGTAAGTCTAAAGTATTATGGAAAGCTTTCTTATTTTCAATTTTTTGTTCTGAAAATATGACAGCTTTATAAATTAATAAACAGATATTTCTGAGCATAAATATATTCTGGAAAATTGTGAAAACTTCCAGCATAGTTGTAAAATACTCATATTTTATGAGTATTTCCTACCCCTGAATTTCTTTATTCAACAAATATATCGACTGTCCATTGTGGCAGGCACTGGACTGGGTGCTAGCAATACAAACTTTAATAAAAAATATCTGGTAGTTAAACATTTAAAGAAAAAAAACATTATTTTCTTTAAAAATTTAAAGTGTGCAACGCTTGCAGGGAATTTAGAAAAATTAAAAGCAATATATAATAATTGTGTATAAGTAGAAAATCAGAAATTTTATTTCTAGATTATAGGAAATAAATCAGTTATGTACCCTAATATTAAGACAAGAAAATAGGAACTACTTTAGTAGCTCTAATTTATATTTTAAGTGTAACTCAGAAGCATTCTAACAATTCAAAGTTACATTCAAACTTTTGGTTTGCTTACTTTACTAATATTAGTCCTTTTAAAAAAATTAAAATAGGAAACTGCTGCACGAGTAAATCAGTCAGCTCTGGAAGCTGTCACTCCTTCCCCATCTTTTCAGCAGAGGCACGAGAGCCTTCGGCCAGCAGGAGGGTAAGTTACCACATTTAAAAAAACGATATGGGCTATTTAAAGTATCTGTGATCTGGGATTATGTTTCTACTGAAACATAAGATTTCTCACTGACTTACAATATTGGGTTTTCTTTTTTCATAGTGTGTTAATATTTAATATCCAAATGGGAAAATTAAATGTAATGCCTTCTTGTTTTATGCTTAGACAATCTCGGCCACTGACAGCTCGAACCAGCAGTTCAGGATCCCTAGGATCTGAGTCTACAAATTTGGCTGCTCTTTCTCTAGATTCTCTTGTTGCCCCAGACACCCCAATACAGTTTGACATAATTTCTCCTGTGTGTGAAGATCAGCCTGGCCAAGCAAAAGCCTCTGGCCAGGGAGGCAGGTGGGTGATAGCATCACAGGTACTTTGTGCTGTTGTCTGTAAAGTTTATAATCCCCTGTCTACGTTTGAGAGTCTTCTCTTATTTATCATGTACATCAGCTATGTTGTACTTTCTTTGTAACATATTGATAGTTGGGGAAGAATCATGCAGGCTTTTCTGTATGTCTTCTGCCTCAGTTAAAGAGTTAAGATAATTTAGTTTCAAAATATTTAATTCTGAATTGCTCATTAGGTCTACTTCTTAGATGTTTGCTTTTAAAATTGCAGAAGAAAGTTGATGGCTCTGTCTTCAGGTCATGACAGTTTTTTAAAAATTCTTGAAGGTAATACATGCGATATACATTTATTAGAAAATATTATCTTATACCAGAATAAGAAATCTTCAGGAAGTTACTAAAACATTATCACTGTTATGAATTATTAATGAGTCATCTTTTGTTTATATAATGAATATTCTCACCAAAGCAGTTAAAATTTTCTTTGGCTGTAGATGAAGGAAACATGACTTAGGCAATTTGTTTATTAAGTAGAATGGACACCTAATAAATTGATAATGTATTAATTTGGATAAAATGGCTATGACCCAGAAAAAGTAACTTACATTTGATTACAGAAATACACTTAGCATTTGATGTAATAGGTCAGACATGTACTAAAGAGATTAATTTCCTATTGTCTCTTTTTTTTTTTTTGAGACAGAGTCTTGCATTGTTGCCCGGGCTGGAGTGCAATGCATGTTTTTGGCTCACTGCAGCCTCCACCTCCTGGGTTCATGCAATTCTCCTGCCTCAGCCTCCTGAGTTGCTGGGATTACAGGCGCCTGCCACCACGCCTGGCTAATTTTTTGTATTTTTAGTAAAGACGGGGTTTTACCATGTTGGCCAGGCTGGTCTCGAACTTCTGACCTCGTGATCTGCCCACCTTGGCTTCCCAAAGTGCTGGAATTATAGGCTTGAGCCACTGCGCCCGGCCTAATTTCCTGTTATCTTAATGTCAGTGTTTTTTTTTTTTTTTTTTTTTTATAGAACCATTTAGCTCTCTGCTTGCTTCCAAAACCTACTTTTTTTTGTTTTGAGACAGAATATCACTCTGTTGCTCAGGCTGGAGTGCAGTGGCATGATCATAGCTCACTGCAGCTTTGACCTCCTGGGTTCAAGGAATCCTCCTGGCTCACCCTCCTGCGTAGCTAGGACCACAGGAATGTGCCACCATGTCCAGCTAATTTTTAAAATTTTTTGGTAGAGACGAGGTCTTTCTGTGTTGCCCAAGCAGATCTCAAACTCTTGGGCTCAAGCAGTCTTCCTGCCTAGGCCTCCAAAAGTGCTGAGATTACAGGTGTGAGCCGCAACACCCAGCCCTCCAAAAACTACTTTGAATTGTACTTTTCTTCCTTCACTGTGCTGTGCCACAAGCCATGCACACTAAGGAGAAAGGTAGCTTCCATCTCCAGTTCACTTTTCCACTTTTCTTTTTGCATTGTTATTTAAGAAATACAAATTTAAAACTAGATTATAGTTAACTTGCAACATGTACTTAGAGAACCTAAAAAGAAGTTTTTACAATTCCAGGACATTCCTGGAGTTCTCTAGCAAAGATTGCAACTAAATCAGTGTTCCTCTGTGCTAGCTTATTTAAATTCAAGAACGTTTGCAACATGGTTTATTATTATTCTGATTTTTTGTTGTGTATGGCTAAACTCCTGATTCATCTGTGTCTTCTAAAATGTATCAACGTTGATCAGTTAGTGTGTGAGTGCCAGAGGCCTTCATCACAGTCATTTAGTGATCAATAGTGTTTCTTAGCAGGATGGGACATTTTAGAGCTTTTTTTTTAAAATGTTAACTCTGGTTTTAATGATTAGATTTCTTCTATGTGGTTCATGGTAACTGACCATATTTTTTTCTAAACTCTTCAGGCGTACAAATCCATTTGGAGAATCTGGAGGAAGTACAAAATCTGAAACTGAAGGTAAAACAGATGTGTAGCATTCATATATTTTAGAACTGCTTCTCAGCAAACCGTGAAAAATTTGTCGTTTATATTTGCTTTGCTACCATGCTCAGTTTTAACGTTATCTTTACTTCAGAATTTCCTCCACTTACTCATAGTACTCTTGAAGCAACAGAACTTAATCTGACTTAGGAAGTTGTGATTCATACAAAAGGATAGACTCTCATACTTTTGACCTTATAGTCAAATACCTAAAGATACCTTTCAAGCTTTTCCTAGTAGTTGATGTTTCACTTCTGGTACTAGAGCATAAATTTTGTTTTGTTTTTCCCCCCACTAACTATTTATTTTAATTCTTTTTTTTTTTTTTTTTTAGACCAAGTCTCACTCTATCACCAGGCTGGAGTGCAGTGTTGCAGTCTCGGCTCACTGTAGCCTCTGCCTCCCAGGTTCAAGCTATTCTCCTGCCTCAGCCTCCCAAGTAGCTGGGACTACAGGCACATGCCACCACACCCGGCTAATTTTTGTATTTTTAGTAGAGACAGGGTTTCATCATGGTGGCTAGGATGGTCTCAATCTCTTGACCTTGTGATCTGCCCACCTCGGCCCCCAAAATGCTGGGATTACAGGCATGAGCCACCGTGCCTGGCCTATTTATTTTAATTCTAAACTTACAGAAAAGCTGTAAGAACCATCAGTTGTTGATTTTTTTGTTGTTGTTGTTTTGTTTTTAGAGACAGGGTCTCTCTTTTGTTGCCCAGGCTGGTCTTGAACTCATGGGCTCAAGGGATCCTCCTGCTTTAGCTTCCCAAAGTACTAGAATTATAGGCATGAACCACTATGCCTGTCCTGAGAACCACCAAATTGTTGAAGCATTACTTTTAGCTATTTGAATTTGAAACCGTAGTTTTCCTATAATTTAGAATACTATAGTTAGAAGTTATTTTGAAATGTCTCCCTTAGGTTGTTGAATTTTTCACTAGAAAATCTAAAAGGAGGCAGTGTATTTTATTCTTTTGGAAAAGAAATATGGTCTTTAAAAATATGTAATACACCTTGTTCTGTTATAGATTCTATTCTTCACCAGTTATTTATTGTCCGATTCCTTGGTTCAATGGAGGTGAAATCAGATGACCATCCGGATGTTGTTTATGAAACCATGCGCCAAATCTTAGCTGCCCGAGCCATCCATAACATCTTTCGTATGACAGAATCGCATTTATTAGTCACTTGTGACTGTTTAAAGTAAGTAAAACCCTCTTAAAAAACTGTAGAAAAAACATTGACATAATTTCAGCCTAATTAAAATGTTTTCCAATTTTTAAATTACTATTTTAGGTTAATTGATCCACAGACACAAGTTACAAGGCTCACGGTGAGTTCCACATGTTTTAAGCTTTGTTTTAGGTCCCATTGTGTATATATACACATCTTACAACTTGGTAATAATCCTGATCCTGTATATTCAAGTGTGATAGTATCAGCTATGATTGGTTATTGGCTGTTGTAGTTAAGTCTGTGGCCATCTCCAAAAAGTTATCATTGAACATTTTATGTAACTTAAAAGAATTAACACAATTTGGTGTGATACTTGGTGTTTATCCCTTAGGAAGCATATATCATACATCAAAGAAATTAACAGTAGGAATGAGAAGGTGAACATAAGTGAGTTTATTTCACAGTTATTTATGTTCTATTTAATCATTTCTATTTAATAAATGATTAAATAGAAACACATAGTTATTTAACATATAAATAACTATTTAACATATAAATAACTATGTATTTCTCTTTAATCATTTATTAAAAAGACCACTTTTTAAATTCAGTTTGACTTTGAAAATGTGTTAATGACTAATAAATACTCAACAGCCTCTTGTTCTACTTGGTAATAATTCAAACCAAATAAGACATTACTTGTTTCTGCATTACAAGTCTGTTAAAATAATTGTCTTTAAAATATTTATGATATTTTTAGAACTTAGCATATGAGTTTGTCATGAGTGCTGCTGTAATGATTTGTAAGATCTCATGTTTGCCTCTGATGTTTTCTGTGGCAGTTTCCATTACCTTGTATAGTTTTGTATGCTACACACCAGGAAAATAAGCGCCTTTTTGGATTTGTTCTTCGGACATCAGGCGGGAGAAGTGAAAACAATCTGTCATCAGTCTGCTATATATTCGAGTCAAACAATGAGGGGGAAAAGGTACATGGCTTTTCAGAATATCTCTGTCATAACCACTTACCAAGTGATTCTTAGTAAGATTTAATAATTATTAAATTCTTATTAAATTACTTAGTAATTACTGATTGAATTCTTTACAATTTATACAAATATATGAGGTACATGTGAATTTTGTTACATGTATGTAATGTGTAGTAAGCAAGTTTGGGTATTTAGGGTGTCCATCACCCAAGTACAATACATTTTTGTTAAGTATAGTCACCGTACTCTGCTGTCAGATATTAAATATATTCCTTTTATCATAATTTATGGTTGTACCCTTTAACCCACCTCTCTTCATCCTCCCCTTTCCCTATCACTCAGCCTTCCCAGTCTCTTGTTATCTAGCATTTCACTCTCTGCCTCCACGTGATCAAATTTTTAGCTCCCACATACAAGTGAGAACATATGATACTTGTCTTTTTGTGCCTGGCTTATTTCACGTAAGATAATGACCTCTGGTTCCATCCATGTTGCTGCAAATGACATGATTTTGTTCTTGTTTATGGTTGAATAGTACTCCATTGTGTACATGTGCCACATTTTCTTTATTCATTTATCTGTGAATGAACATTTAGATTGATATCATAGCTTTGCTATTTTGAATAGTGCTACAGTAAACATGTGAGTGCAGGTATCCTTTTGATATAGATTTCTTTAATTTTGGGTGGATACCCAGTAGTGGGATTGTTGGATTGAATGTTAGTTCTATTTTTAGTTTTTGAAAGATCTCCATACTGTTTTCCATAGTGGTTGTACTGGTTTATGTTCCTACCAAAAGTGTATGAGTTCGCCCTTTTTCTGCATTTCACCAACATCTGTAATTTTTTGTCTTTTTAATGATAGGGTAAGAATGGCTCATTGTCATTTTGATTTGCATTTCTCTAATGATTAGTGATGTTGAGCATTTTTTTCATACACCTGGTGGCTGTTTTCATGTCCTTTAAAAAGTGTGTATTATCCTCTGCATACTTTTAAATAGGGTTGTTTTTTTCCCTGTTGAGTTCCTTGTATGTTCTGGATATTAGTCCCCAGTTGGATGGATAGTTTCCAGATGTTCTCCCATTCAACTGGTTGTCTGTTTACTCTTACTTCTTTAGCTGTGCAGATACTTCTTAGTTTAATTAAGCCCTATTTGTCTATTTTTGTTGCCTATGCTTTCGAGATCGTAGGCATAAAATCTTTGCCTAAACCAATGTGCAAGAGAGTGTTCCCTCGGTTCTCTTCTAGTGTTTTTTTTTCCCCTATGGAAAATAACTTTTTTTTTGGAGATGAACTCTCGCTCTGTTGCCCAGGCTGGAGTGCAGTACCACAATCTTTGCTCACCGCAACCTTCGCCTACTGAGTTAAAGTGATTCTCCTGCCTCAGCCTCTCAAGTAGCTGGGACTACAGGCATCTGCCATCATACCAGGTTAATTATTGTATTTTTAGTAGAGACAGGGTTTTACCATGTTGGCCAGGCTTGTCTTGAACTCCTAACCTCAAGTGATCCACCTGCCTCAGCCTTCCAAAGTGCTGGGACTACAGTCATGAGCCGCCACGCCCAGCTGGAAAAAAATCTTAAATAGAACAATTATTGAGAATATCATAGTAACAAAGTTTCTCAAGAGACTAATTAGAGCTAAAATGGTGAAAGTAGGATGAACTTTTTAAATTTTTGTGGGTACACAGTAGGTACACACAGTACATGCAGTACATCAAATATTTTGGTACAGTCAAGCAATGCATAATAATCACATCATGGAAAATTGAGTATTCATTCCCTTAAGCATTTATCCTTTGTATTAGAAACAATCCAGTTATACTCTTTTTACTTATTTTTAAATGTACAATTATTATTGACCATAGTCCCCCTGTTCTATCAAATACTAGGTCTTATTCATTCTATTTTTTTTTGTACTCATTAACCATCATCCCTCCAGCACCCATCCCCACACTACCTTTCTCAGCCTCTGGTCACCATCCTTCTCTTCTCTCTTTCCATGAGTTCAGTTGCTTTGATTTTTGATCCCACAAATAAGTGAGAACCTGAAATATTTGTCTTTCTGTGCTTGGCATATTTTGCTTAACATAATGACCTCCATGTTCCATCTATGTTGTTGCAAATGACAGAATCTCATTCTTTTTTATGGCTGAATAGTACTCCATTGTATATAAGTACCACATTTTCTTTATCTATTTATCCACATATCATCCATTCAAATGACAGAATCTCATTCTTTTTTATGGCTGAATAGTACTCCATTATGCATGTGTGTATTTTCTTTATCCATTCATCTGTTGATGGACGCTTAGGTTGCTTCCGAAATGTGGCTATTGTGAACAGAGCTGCAACAAACATAAGAGTCCACATAATCTCTTCAATCTATTGATTTCCTTTTTTTTTTTTTTTTTGAGATGGAGATTTGCTCTGTTGCCAGACTGGAGTGCAGTGGCACAATCTGTGCTCACTACAACCTCCACCTCCTAGGTTCAAGCAATTTTCCTACCTCAGCCTCCCAGGTAGCTGGGACTACAGGCGCGTGCCACCACGCCCAGCTAATTTTTGTATTTTAAGTAGAGACAGGGTTTCACCATGTTGGCCAGGATGGTCTGGATCTCTTGACCTCATGATCTGCCTGCCTCAGCCTCCCAAAGTGCTGGGATTACAGGCTTGAGCCACCACACTCGCCAGATACCCTTTTTTTAAGTATATATACCCAGCAGTGAGATTGCTGGATCATATGAAAGCTCCATTTTTAGTTTTTTGAGGAACCTCCAGACTTTTCTCCATAGTGGTTATACTAATTTACATTCCCACCAACAGTGTACAAGGGTTCCCTTTTCTCCACATGCTTCCCAGCATTTGTTATTGCTTGTCTTTTTGCTATAAGCCATTTTAACTGAGGTGAGATAATACATTGTAGTTTTTATTTGCATTTCTCTGATGATAGTGATGTTGAGGACCTTTTCATATGTCTGTTTGCCATTTGTATGTCTTCTTTTGAAAATGTCTATTCAAATCTTTTGCTCATTTTAAAATCAGATTATTAAGTTTTTTCTTATAGAGTTGTTTGAGCTCCTTGTAAATTCTGGTTATTAATCACTTGTCAGATGAGTAGTTTGCAAATATTTTCTCCCACTCTGTGGCTTGTCTCTTCACTTTGTTGTTTCTTTTGCCGTGCAGAAGCTTTTTAACTTAATGTGATCCTATTTGTCCATTTTTGTTTCAGTTGCCTGTGTTTATGGGTATTACTCAAGAAATTTTAGCCTAGGCTAATGTCATGGAGAGTTTCCTCAATATTTTCTTGTAGTAGTTTCATAGTTTGGGGTCTTGGATTTAAGTCTTTAATCCATTTTGATTTGATTTTTGTATATGGTAAGAAAGAGGGGTCTATTCTTCTGCATATGGATATCTGGTTTTCCTGGCTCCATTTATTGAAGGGACTGTCTTTTCCCCAATTATATTCTTGGCATCTTTGTCAAAAATGAGTTCACTGTAGTAGTGTGGATTTGTTTCTGGGTTCTCTATTCTGTTGCACTGGTCTATGTGCCTTTTTTTTCTTTTTTTGCAAATACCATGTCGTTTTGGTTTCTATAGCTCTATAGTATTGTAATTTGAAGTCAGGTAATATGATTTATCTAGTTTTGTTCTTTTTGCTCAGAATAGCTTTGGCTATTCTGGATCTTTTATGATTCCATATAAATTTTCAGTATATTTTTCTAATTCTGTAAAGAATGTGATTGGTTTTTTGATAGGGATTGCATTGAATCTGTAGATTGCTTTGGGTAGTATGGACATTTTAACAATATTGGTTCTTCTAATCCATGAATATGAAATATGTTTCTATTTTGGGTGTCCTCTTCAATTTCTTTCATCAGTGTTTTATAGGGTTTTTTTTTTTTTTTTTTAAGACAGAGTCTCACTCTGTTGCCTAGGCTGGAGTGTAGTGGCATGATCTCAGCTCACTGCCACATCTGCCTCCCAGGTTCAAGCGATTCTCATGCTTCAGCCTCCCAAGTAGCTGGGATTGCAGGTGTGTGCCACCATGCCTGGCTAATTTTTATATTTTTAGTAGAGATGGGGTTTCACTATGTTGACCAGGCTGATCTCAAACTCCTGGCCTCAAGTGATCCACCTACCTTGGCCTCCCAAAGTGCTTGGATTACAGGCCTGAGTCACTGCACCTGGCCTGTAGTTTTCATTATAGAGATCTTTCACTTTGGTTAATTCCTAGGTGTTTAATTTTATCTGCAACTATTCTAAGTGGGATTACTTTTTGTTATTTCTTTTTCAGATTGTTTACTGTTGGCATCTAGAAATGCTACTGATTGTTGTATGTTGATTTTGTATCCCGAAACTTTACTGAATTCATCAGTTCTGATAGTTTTTTTGGTGAAGTCTTTAGTTTTTTCCAAATATAAGATCATCATATCATCTGCAGACAAGGATAATTTGACTTTTTCCTTTCCAGTTTGGATTTCCTTTCTTTCTCTTGTCTGATTGCTATAGGTAGGACTTTTAGTACTATGTTTAATAAGAGTGGTGAAAGTGAGCATTTTTGTCGTGTTCCAGATTTAAGATGGATAGCCTTTTGGTACTAGCTGTGGGTCTGTCATATATAGCTTTTATTATGTTGAGCTATGTTCCTTCTATACCAAGTTTTTTTGAAGGTTTTTTTTATCCTGAAGGGATGTAGAACTTTATCAAATGCACTTTCAGCAGCAATTGAAGTGATCAAATAGTTTTTGTCCTTTATTCTGTTAATATAATTTGGCATATTGATTGATTTGTATATGTTGAACTATCTTTGCATCCCTGGGATAAATACCACTTGGTCATGATAAATGATCTTTTTAAGATGTTGTTTGAATTTGGTTTGCTAGTGTTTTGTTGAGGATTTTTGCATCAATATTCATTAGATATATTGCGCTGTAGTTTTCTTTTTTTGGTATGTCTTTTTCTGGTTTGGTATCAGGTTAATACTGGTCTTGTAGAATGAATTTGGAAGTATTCTTCTCTATTTTTTTTGGAACATATTAGGTCTTCTTTAAATGTAGAGTTCAGCAGTAAAGCCATTGGGTCCTGGGCTTTTCTTTACCAGGAGACTTTTTATTATGGTTTGGATCTTGTTACTTGTTATTGGACTGTTAAGGTTTTGGATTTCTTCATGGTTCAATCGTGGTAGGTTGTATTAGTCTAGGAATTTATCCATTTCTTCTAGATTTTCCAGTTTAATAGCATATACTTGCTCATTATAGCCACCAATGATCCTTTGAATTTGTGCATTATCAATTTTAATGTCTACTTTTTCGTCTCTGATTTTATTTACATGAGTCTTCTTTTTCTTAGTCTGGCTAAATGTCAGTTTTGTTTATCTTTTCAAAAAACCAACTTTTTGTTTTGTTGATCTTTTATATTGTTTTCTTTATGTCAGATTCATTTATTTCTGCTCTGATCCTTATGATGTCTTCAAGTATTTTAATAGTATTAGGTCTTATGTTTAAGTCTTTAATGTATTTTGAGTTGATTTTTGTATATGGTGAGCGAGAGGGGTCTATTTTCATTCTTCTACATGTGTCTCTCCAATCTTGCCAGAACCATTTATTGAAGAGGATATCCTTTCTCGAGTGAAAGTTCTTTGTCAGCTTTGTTTGAAGATCAGTTGGCTGTAAACATGTGGCTTCATTCCTGAGTTCTCTATTCTGTTCCATCGGTCATGTGTCTTATTTTTATAACAAAACAATCTCCTGCTGTTCTGCTTACTATAGCCTTGTAATATATTTTGAAGTCAGGTAATGTGATCCTCCAGCTTTGTTCTTTTTGCTTAAGATTGCTTTGGCAATTTGCATTGAACCTATAGACTGCTTTGGGCAATATGGTTATTTTAATGATGTTATTCTGATCCATGAGCATGGAATTTTTTGTGTGTCTTCAGTGTCTTTCATCAGTGTTTTGTAGTTTTTCTTGTCAATAAAATTCTTACATAATTTTTAAGATTTTTGGAAAAAACTCCCAAATTTGCATAGGCTAACTGAGCTGTTTGACCAAAGCATATTCCTCTGAAGACAGCCAAGCTGTTCAATTGGGCCTTCTGACTCTACAGACCCGTCTTCCCTGCCACTGGTAGCTGGTGCAATCTTTTAGTCTCTAATTTATGCTGGGAATGGAATATATTCCCAAAACCAGCCATTTTCAGATGTCTTCAACTTAGAACATTACCAGCTGCTTGCTTCATTGCTTGCAAGCCTTACTATGACAGTAATGAATGTGACATAACAAGAAGTGGGGTATGTGAAGAAGGTGAGAGTCAACATTGAAGCCTATAGACTCCAAGGAAAACATACAAAGCCTTGGTTTTGGGGCTGAAGCATTCTTAAATATGCTTTTGTTTGAAGCAGTGTATTAGGATTAGTTATAAAACTAGTTGTATCCGTTATTTGGATACTTGACATTTTTGCTTTGATACGAGAACTGCCTAAAATTTTTCATACTTTTTCTCTTTTTAGATATGTGATTCTGTTGGACTGGCAAAACAGATAGCTTTGCATGCTGAACTGGTAAGAATCCAAGATGTCGCTGGGCACAGTGGCTCACGCCTGCAGTCACAGCACATTGGGAGGCTGAGGTGGGCAGATCATTTGAGGTCAGGAGTTCGAGACTAGCGCTAGGCCAACATGGTGAAACCCCATCTCTACTAAAAACACAAAAATTAGTTGGCCGTGGTGGCGTGTACATGTAATCTCAGGTACTGAAGAGGCTGAGGCACAAGAATAACTTGAACCTGGGAGGTGGAGGTTGCAGTGAGCCAAGATCACACCACTGCACTCCAGCCTGGTCATCAGAGCCAGACTTTAATATCTCAAAAAAAAAAAGAATGTAAGATGCTTGATTTTCCAAAATTGTTAAAATAATAGCTCTTTCATATTAGCAAGTAAATAAAATGATTTTGCTAAGCAAGGTTAGCAGTGGATGCTATTACCAACATGACATTTAGAATTTGGATAATTGTTTACCATTGAATGTAAACTGTTGGTGTGCTTTCTCATGTATAAATGCAAAAAAAAAAATTGAAAGATTACAAATGTGATATTAACTGAAATGTCTAAAATATAAAGTTATTTCATATTTAATTCATTAGTTTTATTCATCTGTTCTTTAGGATCGTAGGGCATCAGAAAAACAAAAAGAAATAGAGAGAGTAAAAGAGAAGCAACAGAAAGAACTCAGTAAACAAAAACAGATTGAAAAGGTACACAGTCCTAATGTCTGGATCTTTATGTGTTGTTTGTGAAGACTTATTTCAGCACTGTGACTTTCAGATTTGAATTTCCAAATTAAGGGCTATTTCTGCTTGTTCAGCCAATTCACAAACAAGATGATTCATAGCATAGCAGAAAAGGGTAACATCTGTTTTTTGTTATGATGTTGACATTATAGTTACGTTGACATGTAATACGACTGTTTCACATTTCAGAGGAGGTTGTCTCTGTCAAAGCAGTTCTTTTGAGAGACTGTATAGACTTAATTGCCATTGCTGAAAGCCATTTAATTGCCTTCTGTGGGGGGAAATATATATATATGTGTGTGTATATTTATATATGTTATAGATTATATATGTAATATATAATGAAATATTATATTTTTAATATTGCCAGGAGTGTCAAATCATTGGCCATCCAACAGGATAATTTTAAAAGACAAATTTCAGAGCAAAACTCGAAGAACGTGTTAGATAAATGATTTATGAGACTGTAAGAGCATGTTATGGGTTGTAGCACTCACAGAAGGAAAAGAGGAGACAGCTGGGATACGTACTAAGAACAGATCAGTAAGCATTGGCTGTGGGCTGGCCATCTGGACAATGAAGAGGGAAGTGGCAAAGATGACACTGAAGTGAGGCTTTCCTGATAGCCTCGGCTGAGGGCAAGTGATAACTGATATAGCAAGATGAATTGGGCAGAGATGGAAAAAAGGGCTGGAGAGGGGAAGGGAAAGGAGTGTGGGGTGATCCCTTATGAGGGTTTTTTTCTATAGTGTATAGTGAGAGATGATGATGGCTTTATTTGGTTGTTGGTTGTAAAAAGAGAAAATGAAAACATTAGATTTTAGTTTGAATATTGGCTTTTACAGGATGGTGCCAAAATTCATTTTGGTATTGTATTGTTTACGTGTAGCTTTTCTTTTTATCAAGTTGTCAGAAGTATGGTAGGTATGTATGGCAGAAGAATTGAAGTGGCTCTAAGAATGTATCTTAACTGCATAATTTTCCATTTGACTGCAGGCAAGTAACATAGTTTCTTTTTTGTCTTTTTCACTAGGACTTGGAAGAACAAAGTCGGTTGATAGCTGCTTCCAGTAGACCAAACCAAGCCAGTAGTGAGGGGCAGTTTGTTGTCCTTAGCAGTAGCCAGTCAGAAGAGAGTGATTTGGGAGAAGAAGGAAAGAAGAGAGAGTCAGAAGCATAAACTTACACTTTTTGATAGATACTTCCCCTTTGGAATTTGACAGTTTCTGTGGTGAAATGGCACAAGGTAACAAGTATGTTGAAATATCAAGGAGGAAACTAAGCTTTATATTTGCTTATTTGTTGTAGCTACATTTAAAAAAAAAAACAGGATTGAACTTGGTGACTTAGGTTTGCATTGATCTCTTCTTCCCCCCTTAAACATAATGTACTATGCATTAACATCTAAAAGAAACCTGCTCATCTCCCTGAAGTAGACTGCTGAGGAATTTGCTCAAGAATTTTTTCCTTCAAATTGTGAACTTTTGAATCTGGCATTGTAATTGGCTATGAAAAATCATTTATTCTTTAGGCTTAGACATTCACGGTTATGGTCCTTTTCATTAAGAACATTTTGCTGGCAATGAGGAAGCATTTAGCTGAAAAAGTTTAAAGCCCTTTATACAGAGAATTCTACAAGTTTGCAAATATTTTAACAATATTAATGTGCAATAGAACTTTTATAAAATAATTAGAACAGATTTTACACTTAAGGTTTCAAATTGTGGTAGGTGGTACTGTTGATCTCAGGGCACTTTCTGGGATTGCTCACATTTCTCTAATGTAATGTACTGCACCTGATGCCAGTAGAAAGAAACTTAAGTGTCTTCAGTTCCAGATTGATAGAGCGCTTGGCATTTTATTATCATATTCTTAGTTCTCAGGTTGGGACTTCAATTACTGCTGCAGAGCAGTAGTGGTTAAAAATAAGATATTGGAATTTATTAAAAGATTTTTGTTGTTCAGATACATTTTAGATTAGGAATGACAAGTAAATACATTGCTATGGAGTGATACATTGTATTTTCTGCATTGTGTGAAATAGTTTTTACAGAAAGTCAAGTGACATTTCAAAAGTTATATAACAGTTATGCTTCATGCTTAAAGTAAAAATTACCAGAGTTTAGTTTAGAAAATGAAATCTTATAAATTTCAGACATATTCCCAGTATTTTCATAATCCCATGTTTTAATAAAGTACTGAATCACCACTTTATATCCACAAAGGCAAATAACTAATGTATGAGAATAGAATAATTTGCACTAATTATTGTAAATATGTCTACTCTTCAAATGAGTAAAAGGTCCAGAAAGATAGAAAAGGAACTGAATGCCTAGGATAGTATAAGAGAAGTTGACCAAGGAAGGATTTAACCTGGTGCCAAGGTTAAAATAACTTTTCTGTTGCCTATGTTAAACCTACTGTCTATGTTAAACCTTAATTTCTACTGTCTATGTTAAACCATAATTTCTTTTTCTGTAAACACATTTTTAACATTGCTAATACAAATTATTTTCATGTGTTTCACATGAAAAAGTACACACACACACATCTATACACAATATAGTGGGTAAAATATTTTACATAGTCACACATTTACAAATTTTTCAAGAGGTTAGCCACTAAGACTAATAATTTTACAAGGGAAAAAAACCCCCCTTTTTTTTTCTTTGATATACAGTTTTTTCTTCTTAGTTCCGCATTAGAAGTAGCATCTGTTTTAGGTCTCAAAATATAACTCAGTTGTTTCACACTGTATATGTACATTGTTTTCTATAGGAATAGGATAGATGATGCTATATAGGCTCATGATATTCCTTTTATCCATGTGCCAAATGGGTGTAATGTTTATTTACTGACACCTTATGTTACCAAAACATACAGTAAAAAAGTAGAAATTTATGAAGTACTTTTTGATAAAAAGTTTATTTTGTGCTTACCAAAGGGAATGCTTTCACAATAGTGTATCAATTCTTTTGTTGAAGCTGGAATCTCTTCTGTTGCCAGCACTTTCATGGCAAGTCCTGTTTTTAAGACTTTTGGAGACTAGAGCTTTCTGTTCCATTAAGTACTACAAATTGTCACCTCACTTAGCTCAGATGAAGTCTGTTACTCTGCATGGAAGGTGGTCATCAGTAGGAGGCAGTTTTACTAAGCTGCACTTTGCATGGTAGCAAGTGCTGCTCTTTGTCAGCACCCTGGGTCATAGTGTAGGCTAGAGTTAAGAGCACTGGCAGACTTAGGGATGCTGGACAGACCTGTAGTTTAAGTCATGTTCACAGGAATTTCTACAGTAATCACCCATGTCCATAGGTCAGATCAAAGTGCATTCTAGTGCTAAATAGAAGTTATGAATGGGTTTAACAGTTTTAGATGATTCAACTTCTGTTCCATTACTATTGAACAATATGAACTATTCCATTACTGTGGAGATTTAAGTATTCGTTTTAATAAGCTTTTTGTTATTTAAAGCCTGCCTAGTGGTAAGGCTGATTGTTATCCTCCTTTGAAATCCCTTCTAGATCTTAAGATGCTTGGAAAGTAATTGGATTCGATTTTGCGTATCTTTTCTCACATTGAGTTAATGGTTTTAGAAATCACCAAAACTGCTTTTTTAAAAGAAAAGATATTAAGCCTGCCTACTTCTACAATGCATTCTGTTACTTAAATGAACAGTACATTTGTAACTATGGCAATTAAGTCAGTAGTTAGGAAACCAGTTATTCCTCCTACCTTTAAAAATTTTGAAAATTTGCCAAGAGAATAAAGCTGTTACCTTAAATAGAGTCCTGGCCAAGCACAGAGGTGCACACCTGTAATCCTAGCACTTTGGGAGGCCGAGGCAGGTGGATCATGAGGTCAGGAGTTCAAGACCAGCCTGGCCAAGATGGTGAAACCCTGTCTCTACTAAAAATACAAAAAATTAGCCGGGCATGGTGGTGGGTGCCTGTAATCCCAACTACTCAGGAGGCTGAGGCAGAGAATTGCATGAACCGGGGAGGTGAAGGTTGTAGTGAGCTGCAATCATGCCATTGCACTCTAGCCTGGGTGACAGGTGAGACTCCATCATGGCAAAAAAAAAAAAAAAAAAAAAAAAAAGAACAGAGTCCCTAAAGCTAGTCTAGTTTTTGCCACATCTGCAATGATTATTTTCAAAAGAATCCTCAGGCTCCACAATCTAGGGGCATTCTAGGGATGATAAAATCCTCTATGGTAAAGGCATCTGAGTTAATTTTGCAGTATATTTAGGAACCATAGTATTTAAAATTGGAATCCTATTATTAATGCTGAGAGATCCTAAGAGCAAGTATATTGTAAAACCTGCCACCTGAATAAAATGAAAATATTAATATTGGTTTTCAACCTCTTAGCATTCAGATTGTATTTTAAATATTTAAACACACTAATTTTAGCAAGCAACCCTTTATTTTTAGCAAGTTTGGTTTACTCTCCTCCCATGAGATTTTGTTTTTCTGTTAATTAGTAATACCTAAAGATTTGAAACTGGAACTATATTATACTTTTTAACCAATTTCTGTGGCTTCACTCATGAAATTTACTTCAGTTAGTATTAGACTGGGGATTAAGTTGTAACTAATGTGCAAAATTGCTTTGTATATTTGGTGATTTTGTAAGTGAATTGGTTAATTTTTATTTCACTGATACAGTTAATCATGCAGTGTACAATTTAAAATCATGCAATGTTTCACTTTAGAATTGGATTTGAAGAACTCAGCTTTTTGTGATCATGGTATACATGTGGGGTGGAGAACTTATTTTTCCATTTTGTCACAATAGGTGTTTACCGACAAGGCTTCAGCAAAAAAGTTGTTAGATTTTTTAATGTATAATAAAATCCATGATTTTTGTACAGTGTTTTTTGTATGAAATATTTGGTACTCTGAACTTTATTTCTCAAAGTAATTTCAGATGTTTGTAAAACTGTTGGACATCTTAATGTGTTACAACATTGTAAATTATACATCTAGCCCAACTATGATTTCCTAACAGCTAAAATGAAAAAAAAATTGTCACTTCATTAGGAAAAGTTTGTTACAGAAGCAAACTAATCGATCGCTGGTAACTCTTTCTTTTAGCAGAGGAAAAAGACTTCATTAATTGATGTATACTTGCTACTGTTGGGTCCTACTCACAGAAATTCCTCTAATTTAAAGAGGCAGGTTATTGTGCATACCAGTATAGTTTGGATCTATAATTTTTAATACTAATGCATATTCATTCCATGTGCTCTCTCTAGTTTCTTATGGCAATTAGTTCTTTACTTCTGGGATTTAATGTTTTAATTTATTTTGAATTTTACAGAAATTTATATACACTTTAGAAGGTACAGGGGCTAGATGAAATTAACTTTAGAATTATATAATTTATCTAAGTGCATGTATAGTGTAAATATATTTCTATATTGAAAGATATGTAATCTCACTTATCAGTTTGATTTTAAAAAACTATTCATGTCAGCTATATAAATTTTTTAATGTAAAAAACTACAAAAATAATTTAAAGTCTGTGCTTACTGAAATAGTCTACATAGCCATTAATCCCTACACCAGAAAAAAGTCATATAGCTTCAGTTTCCCTAAAATGGACTAATTCTTTTTAAAAGTACCAAGACTAGACATGTAAACATCAAGGCTATAGCCAACTGGGCTGTAGTGAAAATGCATTAGTGAAAATGGACATTATCATTTTACCTGTTATCCCTGTTGATATGGCTTCCAAATGTGGCTCAAGTGTGGTGGAATGAATGTCTTTTTCAGTTATTTCCTCACTTTCCACACATAGAAATGTATACTAAATTAGCTGGGCGTGGTGGCGCGTGCCTGTAGTCCCAGCTACTCAGGAGGCTGAGGCAGGACAACTGCTTGAACCCAGGAGGCGAAGGTTGCAGTGAGCCAAGGTCACGCCACTGCACTCCAGCCTGGCACCTGGTGATGGAGTGAGACTCTGTCTCAAAAAAAAAAAACGGCCGGGCGCGGTGGCTCACGCCTGTAATCCCAGCACTTTGGGAGGCCGAGG
>PVKV010023953.1:0-26405 GCA_004027835.1 Alouatta palliata
CTGGAGTGCAATGGCGCGATCTCGGCTCACCGCAACCTCCGCTTCCTGGGTTCAAGCAATTCTCCTGCCTCAGCCTCCCGAGTAGCTGGGACTACAGGCACGTGCCACCATGCCCAGCTAATTTTTTGTATTTTTAGTAGAGACGGGGTTTCACCATGTTGACCAGGATGGTCTCGATCTCTTGACCTCGTGATCCACCTGCCTCGGCCTCCCAAAGTGCTGGGATTACAGGCGTGAGCCACTGCGCCCGGCTGTAATTTTGTATTTTTAGTAGAGTCGGGGTTTCTCCATGTTGGTCAGGATGATCTTAAATTTCCAATCTCAGGTGATCCGCCTGCCTCGGCCTCCCAAAGTGCTGGGATTACAGATGTGAGCCACCTCACCCCACTTTTTTTTTCTTGAGACAGAGTGTTGCTTTGTCGCCCATTCTGGAGTGCAGTGGCGTCATCTCAGCTCACTGCACCTCCACCTTCCAGCTTCAAGCGATTCTCCTGCCTCAGCCTCCTGAGTAGCTGGTATTACAGGCATCGGCCACCACACCCAAGAAACTTTTGTATTTTTAGTAGAGACAGGGTTTCACCATGTTGGCCAGGCTGGTCTCGAACTCCTGGCCTCCAGTGATCCACCTGCCTCGGCCTCCCAAAGTGCTGGGATTACAGGTGTGAGCCACCACACCCAGCCTAATTTTTTTTTTCTAAAACATTGGAGTGTAGATTGCAAACATCTGGTCTCTTTACCCGTTAACGCTTCAATATGTATTTCCTGAGAACAAGGATATCCTCTTACATGACCACAGTGCAGCTATTAAATTCAGGAAATTTAACATTAACCCAATCCTTTAATCTAATATCCATATTTCGATTCTATCAATTGCTCCAGTAATGTTATTTACAGTGTTCTTTTCCCTCTAGCGTGGGATCCAGTCCCAGATTGTGTATTGCACTTGTCATGTCTCTTTACTGTCCTTCAGTCTGGAACAGCAGCTGTGCCTTTCTCGGCCTTTCACGGCTCTGAACTTCTGAAGAGTATAGACCAGTTATCATTCTTTCTTTCTTTCCTTTTTTTTTTTTTTTCCTCTCTAGACGGAGTCTTGCTCTGTTGCCCAGGCTGGAGTGCAATGGCGCAATCTCGGCTCATTGCAACCTTTGCCTCCTGGGTTCAAGCGATTCTGCTGCCTCAGTCTCCCGACTAAGGGAGACTGGCTAATTTTTTTTTATTTTTAGTACAGACGGGGTTTCACCGTGTTGGCCAGGCTGGTCTTGAAATCCTGACCTCATGATCTGCCTGCCTCGGCCTCCCAAAGTGCTGGGATTACAGGCATGAGCCACTGCGCCCAGCAAGTTATCTTTCTTAGAGAACATTCTTCAACTCAGTTGTATCTAATATGTCCTCACAAACACATTCAGCGATGCATTCTAAGCTGGAATATTACAAAAGTGATATAGTGTGCTTCACAGAGCATGACTTTGGGAAGTACCTGGTGTCTGTCTGCCTGGAGAGGGTGATGTTAATTTTGATCACCTGGCTAAGGAGTGGTCTGGTTCTTCCATTGCATAAATTACAATTTTCCTCCATGCAAGCAATGAGCAATCTGTGTGGATACTTTAGGTCCTGTAAATGTACTGTTCCTGCTGATTATTGTAGTGCTTATTTCTTATCAGTAGGAATTGGTGCTTGGTTCCCTCTTACATTCTTTGTCCTTGCCATCTTCACTTGCTGTGGGGACTGGGACAGAGCCTCACTTAGCCCGATCTATCAGCACTGTTCCATGAGAGGCCACTGATGATAACAAGAGATGTGTACATGTGGCTTGGACATACTCAGCCCTCTCAGGAGTCTTTCTTTTTTTTTTTTTTTTTTTTTTGAGACGGAGTTTCGCTCTTGTTACCCAGGCTGGAGTGCAATGGCACGATCTCGGCTCACCGCAACCTCCGCCAGCCCTCTCAGGAGTCTTTCTGAATGAATTCAGGGACAGTCCCTATACTGTGGGGTGGACCCACCAGTTAAGGGATAAGGGCAGGCTCAGGGGAAGAAGACTCCTTCCCTTGGCCAGGCACGGTGGCTCACACCTGAAATCCCAGCACTTTGGGAGGCCGAGACAGGCAGATCACCTGAGGTCAGGAGTTCAAGATCAGCCTGGCCAACATGGTGAAACCCCATCTCTACTAAAAATACAAAAATTAGCTGGGCGTGGTGGCGGGCGCCTGTAATCCCAGTTACTTGGGAGGTTGAGGCAGGAGAGTTGCTTGAACTCGGGAGGTGGAGGTTGCAATGAGCTGAGGTCACACCAGTGCACTCCGGCCTGGGCGACAAGAGTGAAATTCTGTCTTAAAAGAAAAAAGACTCCTTCTCAAGCCTCACTTCAAACTTAAGAGGCAGACAAGGTGGGAGCTCAGCCCTCAGGACCTGGCCATGTCCGCAGTCAGCTCAAGCAAGGCTGTTGTCCTTCCGTAATGGACTGTCCCTGCTATGCTCTGAGACACAGCAGGACACGATGAGGCAGGACTCAGTGTTCCACACAAGGACCTGCAGTCCTGGTTCAATTCCAGACACTGCCATAGGAAGCTTATCTCTATGTGAGGAGACCAGCGACTGTTCCATGCAGGAAACCAGCCAACCAAGCCAAAGCCTTCAGGTCTCTCCCAAGAGGCCACCAAGTGAGCCAGGTGGGCCGCCAGGGTATAGGATGCAGCTGGGAAAACATCCTACCCACTGCCTTTCCGGGTCCCTGCACTTGCTGCGTCTCCTCTGGCTACAGAGACTCAGCCCAGCTCAGAGCTGGGGAATTCGGTTATTCTTTTGAAGCGTGACGGGCACTTGTCAGCTTTGAAAAAATACTTTTGCTGGCTTGAATTTCAAATAGCTTAATGCCCCCTCTGCTACCTAGCTGTGATTTAAAGGACTGACTGTTCAGGCCTCAAAGCACCAAATAAATGAACCATGAGCATCCAGCAATGAAGAAGAAAAGTCCTTATTTTTTTTGCTCTGTTGTTGCAGGGAAGCAACTGGGAAGTAGACCGCCCTTGCATTCTCTGGGGGCCACAGTTGGCTATCTCTGCACCTTTAGGGAGTACATAATGCGCCCCTAGCTCTGTGGTGTGAGCCACTTCTGTGTGTTGAAGGTCATCTTCATATTCGGAGGTCAAAGGGCAAATGGAAGAGTGGACATCGGGGGAAGGCTGCTGGACACAGGGTACTGCCCACGGAGAGGCGGCGGGTGATAGGCATGGGACAGGACAGCATAGCAAGGTGCAGCATCTGGAGTCAGAAGAGACGGATTCAAATCCAAGCTCTGTTGCTTACCTACTAAGCTGTTTGATTTTGGCAAGTGATTTAATCCTGCTAAGCCTCAATTTTCTTCTCTGCAAAATGGGAGTAATACTCAACCCAGGTTATAGGTATTAAGTGAGATTGTATATGAAATACACTCAGTCAGGCACATATTAAGTGTTCATTTAATAATAGTGTAGACTTGGCCAGGTGCAGTGACTCACGCCTGTAGTCTCAGCACTTTGGGAGGCTGAGGTGGGTGGATCACCTGAGGTCAGGAGTTCAAGACCAGCCTGGCCATCATAGTGAAACCCCGTCTCTACTAAAAACACAAAAATCAGCTAGGCATGGTGGTGGGCACCAGTGATCCCAGCTACTCAGGAGGCTGAGGCAGAAGAATTACTTGAACCCAGGAGGCGAAGGTTGCAGTGAACCAAGATCGTGCCACTGCACTCTAGCCTGGGCGACAGAATGAGACTCTGTCTCAAAAAAAAAAAAATAGTGTAGGCTATACTAGTAACAGTGAGTACTACAGTAATACTAAATAGGCTATGCTTAGTAACAGTGTAGGCTATAATAATATAATAACGGTGGTGATGATGACAGTGGTGACTTCTGAGCCTCTAGGCTGCTATGTTAGGGTTAGGCTTAGCTAGGAAATTGGAGCTGGGCTGGGGTTGGGGTTGGGACAGAGGCTAGAGGAGCAGTGGACGGCAATGAACTGAGGCCTCCAGGCATAGAATGTCATCATCCTGGTGGCGAACTCCATCAGTGCCTAGTGTACCAGCAGCTCCGTACCAGCAACCTTCACCATAATTTGTGTGTGTGTGTGTGTGTGTATGTGTGTGTGTGTGTGTGTGTGTGTGTGTCCCTAGGTAGGTGCGAACATAGTTTTTGATAACTGTGTATCATTCTATTATATAGGTGAACTATGTTTTACTTTAAGCAAACTATAATTTTTAACACCTGCAGGATATTTTAATGACTGGATGGACTTTTTTTTTTTTTTTTTTTTTTTTTTTTTAGACAGGGTTACTCACTGTGTTCCCCAGTCTGGCGTGCAGGGGCATGGTCACAGCTCACTGCATCCTCGACTTCCCATGTTCAAGCAATCCTCAGAGCTCAGCTTCCCAAGCAGCTGGGACTACAGGTGAGCACTACCACATCCAGCTGATTTTTGTATTCTTTGTAGAGGAAGGGTTTCACCATGTCGCCCAGGCTGGCATATTTTGACAGGAAAGCAAAGTGTTGTGTTAGATATGGAACAGGCTGTGAAGCTAGAGATCTTAATTATTTAGTGAACATTTTTGAGGACCAACTTTAAGCCGGGCTGTGTGCTACATGCTGGACATACAAAGTTGAATAGAGATAAGCCTGGCCTCACAGAGCTTATGGTCTAGAGGGAGAGACAGGCATATAACTAGACCTGAGTTAAGCCAGTCTATGTGACCTTAAACAAGTCATTTATCAGCCAGGCACGGTGGCTCACACCTGTAATCCCAGCAGTTTGGGAGGCCGAGGCAGGCAGATCACTTAAGATCAGGAGTTCAAGACCAGCCTGGCCAACATCGTGAAACCTCATCTCTACTAAAAATACAAAAAAAAATTATCTGGGCGAGTAGTGGGCACCTATAATCTCAGCTACATGAGAGGCTGGGGCAGGAGAATTGCTTGAACCCAGGAGGTGGAGGTTGCAGTGAGCCGAGATCATACTGCTGCACTCTAGCCTGGGCGACAAAGAGCAAGACTCCATCTCAAAAAAAAAAAAAAAAAAAAAAAAGTAGCTTATCTTCCCCAAGCCATAGTTTCCTCATATATAGAAGCTCAGCATAGAGTGTTACAAACACAGTATAATATAAAGCCAGCAGCCAGCTGCAGTGGCTCACACCTGTAATCCCAGCACTTTGGGAGGCCGAGGTGAGTGGGTCACCTGAGGCCAGGAATTCGAGACCAGCCTGACCAACATGGTGAAACCCCGTCTTTACTAAAAATGCAAAAATTAGTTGGGCGTAGTGGCGGGCACCTGTAATCCCAGTTACTCCAGAGGCTGAGGCAGGAGAATCGCTTGAACCCAAGAGGCAGAGGTTCCAGTGAGCCAAGATCGCACCATTGCACTCCAGCCTGGGTGACAAGAGCGAGACTCCGTCTCAAAATAAATAAAAACAATACAAAAATAAAGTCAGCAAACATTATGTCTCCTTCTTTTTTTTAAAAAATTTTTGAGATAGAGTCTTTCTATGTTGCCTAGGCTGATCTTGAATTCCCAGGCTCAAGATCCTCCCACCTTGGCCTCCCGTGTAGCTGGGACTACAGGTGTGAGCCACCACATGCAGCCTTGTTCTACCTTCTAATGATTGGTAGTTCTAGATGTTGCTTTTCTTATCCTTTTGCTTTTATAGATAATATAGACATGGATATCCTCCTAAATGCCATCTTTTTCTTTAGGGGATTGGGTTATTTATTCATCACAGGGTGATCTGTGTTATCCAGCTAAGTAAGTTTCTTGTTTGTTTGTTTGTTTGTTTTGAGACAGAGCCTTGCTCTGTTGCCCAGGCTGGAGAGTAGTGGCATGACTCAGCTCACTGTAACCTCTGCCTCCCAGGTTCAAGTGATTCTCCTGCCTCAGCCTCCCAAGTAGCTGGGATTACAGGTGCATGCCACGACACCTGGCTAATTTTTGTAGTTGTAGTAGAGATGGGTTTAGCTATGTTGGCCTGGCTGGTCTTGAACTCCTGGCCTCAAGTGATCCTCTTGGCTTGGCCTCCCAAAGTGCTGGAATTCCAGGCATGAGCCACTGTGCCAGCCTGTTTTTTGAGACAGGGTCTCTGTCACTCAGGCTGGCATGCAGTGGCACAATTACAGCTCACTGCAGCCTTGAGCTTCTAGGCTCAAGTGATCCTCCCACCACAGCCTCCCAAGTATCTGGGACAACAGGTGTGCACCGCCACACCCAGCTAATTTTTATGTTATGTTATTTTTATTTTTATTTTATTTATTTATTTTTTTTTTTTAATTTTTTTTATTTTTTTTATTTTTATTTTTTTTTGAGGCAGGGTCTCAGTCTGTTACCCAGGCTGGAGTGCAGTGGCATGATCACAGCTCACTGCAGCCTCAACTTCCTGAACTCAAGTGATTCTTCCACCTCAGCCTCCTGAGTAGCTAGGACTACAGGCATGCACCACCACACCTAAGTTTTGTATTTTTTGTAGAGATGGGGTTTTGCCATGTTATCCAGGCGGTCTCAAACTCCTGGGCTCAAGTGGATTCACCTGCCTTGGCCTCCCAAAGTGTTGGGATTACAGGCATGAGCCACTATGTCCAGCCCTAATTTTTTATTATTATTTGCAGAGACAGTTTCATGATGTTTCCAGGACTGATCTTGATGTCCTGGGCTCAAGCAATCCTCCTGCCTCAAAATCCCTAAATGCTGGGATTACAGGCTCGAGCCACCACATCCGGCTTCCAGCTATGTAAGTTTTTTTAACCCTCTGCTATTTTAAGGGTTCACTAGACAGAGTGGTGAAAAAAAGCCACTGTATTGGTGGCAGGAGGACTGAGCAAACAAGTCACCCAAACTCTCTGGACCTTGATCTCTCATCTGCATCTTTGCTGTTTCCCTGACATACCAAGGAAATTCCTGCCTCAATGTCTTTGACCTGCTGTTCCCTTTGCCAGCAAAGGGAACTGTGTGTGCAGATATTATCCTCATGTCCTTCTGGTCTTTACTCAAGTGTCATCTTATCAGAGAAACTGTACCTCCTCCCTGCCCCATGTCCTTTCCCAGCCCCTCACTTTGCTCTACTCCTCTTTCTAGCTCTTGTAATCTCCTGATTAGACATACTTGACTGAGTATTTGTTTATTGTCTGCCTTCCCAAATAGAGTGTGACCTTCACGAGAGCCAAGATGCTGTCTGTCCTGGGCCTGGAAGCGTGCCAGCACGCACAGTAGGCTCTCGCTGAAAATGTGCGGCCTGAGTGGACAAAGAGATCAAATGAGACTGCTCACAATACTTAGCATATTTGTTAGTGTCTGCAAACAGCACAAAGCTGTCCTAATGAGAGGGCGAGTAATAGTAATTGGAAACTCTAGACAGTATCTTCTGTGGGTGGTAGAGCTCTGGAAGATCTTGGCCAGGGTGGATGTGGGTGGGGCTTGGGATGGGGGCGGAAGTGTTTCCTCTCTGCCAAGCTGCAGCGAGAGGCTAATGGCCTCCACAGGGATCCAATCCAATTAAGGGCCTGGCTTCAAGTCAACTCGTGTTCCCTTCCTGGCTGGAGCAGCTTCCAAGTGACAAAATGAAACCTGTAATGTCCACAGGATGAGACAGTCTCCAGGCAAGCAGGGTAGAAAGGGGCTGAGGGTCGGGTTTCTGCTCCCATGGGAGCAGATCTGCATTGGGCCCGAATGTTTTCAATACAGAGAGAGTGAGAGTGTGTGTGTGTGTGTGTGTGTGTGTGTGTGTGCGCATGGGTGTGGTGGGAAGAGCCAGGAACAGCAGCTGAATTCAGTCCCTAATGGGGAAGCGAGTGGGATGCAACGGAAAGGAGTCAAATGCCAAATAAGGAGGCCTGGGCTGTAGTCTTAGTTCTGCTTCTACCCAACCAAGTGGGCCAGGGAACACTAGCCCTGCCTGAGGTTCCAGTTCCCTGCTACAGAACTGGAAAGGCAACTGCCTGTGCATTCACGCCTAATTGCACTCTGAAGTCTCTCTCTCCCTTCCTTCCTTCCTTCTTCCTTCCTTCCTTCCTTCCTTCCTTCCTTCCTTCCTTCCTTCCTTCCTTCCTTCTTTCTTTCTTTTATTCTTAGAAGAAGTCTCACTCTGTCATCCAGGCTGGGGTGCAGTGGCACAATCTTCGCTCACTGCAACCTCAACCTCCCGGGTTCAAGCGATTCTCCTGCCTCAACCTCCTGAGTAGCTGGGATTACATGTGCCCACAACCAGGCCTACCTAATTTTTGTATTTTTAGTAGAGATGGGCTGTTACCATGTTGGCCAGGTTGGTCTTGAACTCCAGACCTCACGTGACCTGCCTGCCCTTGGTCCCCCAAAGTGCTGGGATTACAGGCATGAGCCACTGTGCCTGGCCCTGTTTTCCCCCCATCCCCCGCCCCCCGCCCCCAAGACAAAGTTGCCCAGGCTGGAGTTCAAGGCCACCCTCTCGGCTCACTGCAACCTCCACCTTCCAGGTTCAAGTGATTCTCCTGCCTCAGCCTCTCTAGTAGCTGGATTACAGACGTCTGTCACCATGCCCAGCTAATTTTTTGTATTTTTGGTAGAGACGGGGTTTAACTATGTTGGCTAAGGTGGTCTCGAACTCCTGACCACAGGCGATCCACCTGCCTCAGCCTCCCAAAGTGCTGGGATTACAGGCATGAGCCACTGCACCCGGCTTCTGTTTTTCCTTTTTAAAACCAGTTTATTGATAGAAACGCATACCCCTAGGACAAAAGTTACAAAACAGTAACCCAAACAGTATATAAATCAGCAGTGACTCAGCTCCCCAGTTCCCCTCTCTGGAAGTAAACCCTTACCAATTTCTTGTGTAGTCTTCCAGAGAGAAATGCATACAATAGAGAGTAAAATAACATTTATTGAACACCTACTTTATCCCAAACACTGTTATGTGCTTTACATTTTTATTAACTCATTTACTCTCCATAACAACACCATGAAGTATACTTAGCATCACTTTATATGCGTAAATGAAGTATAGAGAGCATAACCTGCTCAAAAATCACACAGATAGGAAGTAAAATATTTTATTTGAGTAAAGATGTATATGGCAAGTTTCTTTGCCCTCCAAGAATCTCACAGTATATACCAAGGAAAAGGACACTGATATGACTGGTAACACAGGTTGAATATCCCTTATCTAGTTTTATTTTTTATTTTTTTTATTAATTTAACAGAGACTGGGGTCTTGCCGTGTTCCCTAGGCTGGTCCCAAACTCCTGGGCTCAAGCAATCATCCTGCCGTGGCCTCCCAAAATGCTGGGATTACAAGGGTAAGCCACTCCGCCTGGCCCTTTACTTGTTTATTGAGGTGGAGTTTCATTCTTTCGCCCAGGCTGGAGTGCAGTTTCGTGATCTCTGCTCACTGCAACCTCCGCCTCCTGGGTTCAAGCAATTCTCCTGCCTCAGCCTCCTGAGTAGCTGGAATTACAGGTGCGCACGCCACCACACCTGGCTAATTTTTGTATTTATAATAGAGACAAGGTTTCACCATCTTGGTCAGGCTGGTCTCAAACTCCTGACCTCATGATCCTCCCAACTCAGCCTCCCAAAGTGCTGGGATTACGGACAGGAGCCACCTCGCTGGGCCCTATTTATTTATTATTTTGAGACAGGGTCTCACTCAGTCACCCAGCCTGGAGTGCAGTGGTGCGGTCACGGCTCACTGCAACCTTGACCTCCTGGGTTCAAGTGATCCTCCCATCTCAGTCTCCTGAATAGCTGGAACCATAGGTGTGCACCAGCATGCCTGGCTAATTTTCTTTCTTTTTTTTTTTTTTTGTAGAGATAAGATCCCACTGTGTTGCCCTGGCTGGTCTCAAACTCAAGACCAAACCTGAGCAACATAGTGGGACCTCATCTCTACAAAATAAGGCTCAAGTGATCCTCCTGCTGCAGACTCCCAAAGTGCTGGGACTATAGGTGTGAGTCACCGTAACCAGCTAAGTATCTTTTATTTAAATGCTTGGGACCTCCATAAATATATATACCCACCTGTGAACCCACAAAAATTAAAAGGTTTTTTTTTTTTTAAGCGGCAGTTCACTCTTGTTACCCAGGCTAGAGAGCAAAGGCTTGATCTCAGCTCACCGTAACCTCCACCTCCCAGGTTCAAGCAATTCTCCTGTCTTAGCCTCCCGAGTAGCTGGGATTACAGGCATGTGCCCGGCTAATTTTTGTAGTTTTAGTAGAGATGGGGTTTCACCATGTTGGCCAGGCTGGTCTCAAATTTCTGACCTCATGATCTGCCTGCCTTGGCCTCCCAAAGTGCTGGGATTACAGGCGTGAGCCACCACACCCCACATAAATATTTTAAATGGATTATCTCATATAATCCTCATAATGAGTTTCTGAATTAGGTTCTGTTACATGGTCATCTCCTCTTTTTCCACTTTTGATTTCTGCAGTTTCAGTTGCCCACAATCCAAAGATATTAAATGAAAAATTCTAGAAATAAGCCATTTATTAGCTTTTTAAAAATTCATTCATCCATTAAAATTTTTTTTTCCTTTTCTTGCTCTGTTGCCCAGGCTGGAGTGTAGTGGTGCAATTTCAGCTCACTGCAAGTTGGAAAAATAATTCTAAGACTTAATTGTAATCTGCAAATGACCTTTTTTTTTTTTTTTTTTGAAATGGAGTTTCACTCTTGTTGCCCAGGCTGGAGTGCAATGGTGTGATCTTGGCTCACCACAGCCTCCGCCTCTCGGGTAAGAAGTTCTCCTGCCTCAGCCTCCCGTGTAGCTGGAACTACAGGCGTATGCCACCATACCCAGTTAATTTTTGTATTTTTAGTAGAGACGGGGTTTCTCCATGTTGGTCAGGTTGGTCTCAAACTCCTGACCTCAGGTGATCCTCCCGCCTTGGCCTCCAGGTGTGATTACACTGGGACCGGCCAAAAAAATTTTTTTGAGACAGAGTCTTGCTCTGTCCCCCAGGTTGGGGTGCAGTGGCATGTTCTCAGCTCACTGCAACCTCAGCCTCCCAGGTTCAAGCAATTCCTGCCTCAGCCTCCTGAGTAGCTGGGATTATAGGCATGTACCACTACACTTGACTAAATTTTGTTTTCTATTTAAAATAAATTTTTTAATAGAGATGGAATTTCTTCATGTTGGTCAGGCTGGTGTCGAACTCCCAACCTCAGGTGATCCGCCTGCCTCAGCCTCCCAAAATGCTGGAATTACAGGTGTAAGCTACACTGTCCGGCCTAAATTTTGTACTTTTTTTTTTTTTTTAGTAGAGATGGGATTTCACCATGTTGGCCGGGCTGGTCTTGAACTCCTGACCTCAAGAGCTCCACCCGCCTTTGCCTCCCAAAGTGCTGGGATTACAGGTGTGAGTCACCATGCCCGGCTGCATGTATTAAGGTTAAAGTTGCATGCCAGGGTCTTCATTCTGAAGGCTCCTGTGTATACTTATCAAATAAATTTGTGTGCCTTTTCTCCTATTAACCAATCTGCCTCATGTCAGTAATTTTTCAGTGAACTTTTAGGAAACTGGGAGCCTATGACCCCCACAGTATGGTGCAGTGAGCAGGGTGAACAAAGCTGCTGTTCTCTTTTGGAAGCCACAGTGAAGAGAACCCAGGACACACACGAAGGAGACACAATTGGGAACACGAGTTCTTTTACCAAGGCTTTGTCCAGAATGGCATATTTTACAATATGAGTAAATTGCTTGGGGAATTGAAATAGACTTTATGGAACTGACAAATGCCCCTTAGAAAGACGGGCCTTGTGCCTTGTTTATGCAGTTCCTTTACAGAGTTCCTGACCTGTGGCTTGCAAGCTAAAGCTTCTATCTTGTGATGTAGAAAAGAAGACTAAGTTGTGACCACACCTGAGCAGGTGTTTTTTGAGGATAATGACTGTCTCCAAGGATCATTTAAATTCCAAAGGAAACTATTTACAAGTTAATCCCTGTCCCCTCATCCAATCATTCTGCTTCCCAACCACTTATTGCCCCTCAATAGAATTATTCTTCTCCCCCTTCCCATAGCCTGTTTTACCAGGATGCAAGCTCTCATTCTTTCTGTAACCTCAAGATGATATATAAATTTCTGTAATTCGCTGGGTGTAGTGGCTCACACCTGTAATCCCAGCACTTTGGGAGGCTGAGGGAGGTGAATCACTTGAGGTCAGGAGTTCCAGACGAGCCTGGCCAACATGGTGAAACCCCGTCTCTACTGAAAATACAAAAATTAGCCAGGCATGCACCTGTAATCCCAGCTACTCAGGAGGCTGAGGCAGGAGAATTGCTTGAACCCGGGAGGCAGAGGTTGCAGTGAGCTGAGATCGTGCCATTGCACTCCAGCCTGGGCAACAGAGTAAGACTCCATCTCAAAAAAATAAATAAATAAAAAAGTTTCTGTAATTCATGGGGAAGTTTGGTCTTCATTCTAAAGGTTCCTGTGTTTGCATGTTAAGTAAATTTGTGTGCCTTGTCTCCTATTAAAAACAAATAAATAAATAATAAATTACATGCCATTCTGGGGAGGATGATGAAATCTTTTTTTTTTTTTTTTTTTTTGAGACAGTTTCACTGTTGTCACTCAGGCTGGAGTGCAATGGCGCGATCTCAGCTCACTGCAATCTCCGCCTCCCAGGTTCAAGTGATTTTCCTGCTTCAGCCTCCCAGTAGCTGAGACTACAGGCACCTGCCACGGTGCCCAGCTAATTTTTGTATTTTTAGTAGAGACGGGGTTTCACCACGTTGGCCAGGATGGTCTGAAACTTCTGACCTCAAGTGATCCACCTGCCTTGGCCTCCCAAAGTCCTGGGACTACAGGTGTGAGCCAGGGCACCATCTTATGCCATCTAGCTCCATCCCACCCTGGACATGGAATCTTCTCTTTGTTCCGCATCTCTACACTGTCTATACTTCGGCCTCATTAGTCACTTTGTAGCTCTCTTGGTTATCAGATCGGCTGTGGAGGTATCTCTAGTGCTTGTGTTTAATAATCCTTATTTTACCCAGTTGTTCTATTTTATTAGTAGCAATGTCATTATTCTCTTACTGTGCCTAATTTATAAGTTAAACTTTCTCATAGGTATGCATGTATGGGAAAAAAAATATGGTACTGTATATATTTTTTTTTTTTTGAGACGGAGTTTCGCTCTTGTTGCCCAGGCTGGAGTGCAATGGCGCGATCTCGGCTCACCGCAACCTCCGCCTCCTGGGTTCAAGCAATTCTCCTGCCTCAGCCTCCTGAGTAGCTGGGACTACAGGCGCACGCCACCACGCCCAGCTAAATTTTGTATTTTTAGTAGAGACGGGGTTTCACCACGTTGACCAGGATGGTCTCGATCTCTTGACCTCGTGATCCACCCGCCTCGGCCTCCCAAAGTGCTGGGATTACAGGCGTGAGCCACCGCGCCCGGCCTTTTATTTATTTATTTTTTTTTGAGACGGAGTTTCGTATGGTACTGTATAGATAGCGGTTCATTACTATCCATGGTTTCAGGCATTCACCGGAGGAGTCTTAAAACATAGTCCCCTGCAGATAAGAGGGGTCTACTGTATTTCTTGCTGAAGCAGTAAGGAAACTTACTTGGAAGGCAGCTATGCTCACCACTATGTCACCAACGCCAGTGCTTCAGAGGAAACTTATTTGGGTTAGGTATGATAGCTTGCCCAGTCTGGGAGTTTGGCAGTTTGCTAGGGAAGACCATATTGAGAACTGCAACACCACCCTTACCTCCCTGATGGGTGATGTAGAATCCAGACCAATGCTACGGATCGGTAAGAGGAAGGAAGGATAACTCCCCCTGCATGGTGCAAGGAAGCTTCTTAGGGCAGATGGATATTTGAGTTGGGCCTTGAAGAATGGGTAGGAGCCTCCTTTTCCCATAGCCACTTAGTATACAGTGTAGTGAAGAGGAATATAGGCTTCTAGAGAGTTGTGGTTTGAATCCCAGCTCCACCATCTTCCCAGTTGAATGACTCGTGACTCGTGGTTAGTTGTCCTCTAACCCTCAGTTTCCTGTTTTTTGTTTGTTTGTTTGAGACAGAGATATGCTCTGTCGCCCAGGCTGGAATGCAGTGGTATGATTTCGGCTCACCATGGCCTCCGCCTCCCAGGTCCAAGTGATTCTCGTGTCTCAGCCTCTGGAGTAACTGGGATTGCATGTGTGTGCCATCACGTCCAGCTAATTTTTGTGTTTTTAGTAGAGATGGGGTTTTGCCGTGTTGGCCAGGCTGGTCTTGAGCTCCTGGCCTCGAGTGATCCACCTGCCTTGGCCTCCATAAGTGCTGGAATTACAGGCATGAGCCACCATGCCTGGCCCTCAGTTTCCTTATTTGTAAAATGGGGACAATGAAAATTATGTCTTGCAATGCTGGACGTGGTGGCTCATGCCTGCAGTCTCAGCACTTTGGGAGGCCGAGGCGAGTGAATCACTTAAAGTCAGAAGTTTTGAGACCAGTCTGTCCAACATGGTGAAACCCCATCTCTACTAAAAATACAAAAATTAGCCAGGTGTGGTGGCACATGTCTGTAATCTCAGCTACTAGGAGGCTGAGGCACGAGAAACACTTGAGCCTGGGAGGTAGAGGTTGCAGTGAGCCGAGATCACACCACTGCATTCCAGCCTGGGCAACAGAGTGAGACTCTGTCTCAGAAAAAAAAAAAAAATTAAGCCTTGCAAGACCATGATGAGTAAGTATGACTGGATATGAAAACACCCAGCTAGGTGTCTGGCATGCAGTATGGGGTCTCAGTGACCAGTCAAGAATATTGACAGATGGGTATAATACCAACAGCTAGTGCTTACAGTTCAAGCGCTTACAGTCCAAGCACTTAACATAGACTAATTTATCAATGATCCTATTAAATATTAATCGGTACTAATTTTAGATCCATGGTTACACATGAGAAAATGGTCGTAATTTAGATCCATTTTTACTGATGAGAAAATGAAGCACAGAGAGGTAGTCAATAACAGAGGCAGGATTGGAACCCAGGCAGTCTGGCCCCAGAGTCCATGTACATAGCAGCTTATTCTGCTGCTGAAATTGCAGAACGTTGGGCTGAGACAGTCACCAAATGGAACCACAGAGTCAGAGGTGGGAGGAGGAAAGTGTATCCTCAGGGGAGGGTTACTGTAGGCGCCTTCCTGTCGTCTGGGAAACCTGACCCCTGTGAAGTGGCAGAGTCATAAACACAAACCACCTGGCGTCTCAGACAAGGAGATCCCAATGGTATGTCAGGGCTACATGAAACCATAGGATAAACATGGTATAATCACTCACTCCGTAAGTTTTTATTGTGTACCATGAGCTGTTTTGTGAGCCAGGAATATAGCCATAAACAAAACCAAACAAAAATCCCTACCCTCATGGAGTTTATGTTCTAGTTGGGGGAAGACAGCCAATAAGCAGATAAATAAGTAGATATATATATCAGAGGCTTATAAGTCTTATGAAGAGAGACAAAGTGGAGGGTGGAGTGAAAGACAGCAACTTGCAATGTTGCATAGGGTAGTATTTGGGGAGAGCTCTGTGAGAAGATGACATTCGACCAAAGAGCCAAAAAAAGTAAGGATGTAGGAGTTGCAGAAATTCTGGGGGAAGAATATTCCAGAGAGGGAGAAGAGCAAGTGCAAAGGCCCTGAGGCCACAGTGTGCTTGGCATTTTCAAGGACTAGAAAGGAGGCCAGTGCCGCTGGGGTGGAGAGCAAAGGGGAGAATGGTAGGAGATAAGGTCAGGGAGGTGTGAGTGGGAGGAGACAACATGTCTCTACCTATCTTCAAGATTTCCGTGTGCTATAAAAACAAGCATGAGGGGCCTCGGTGGTCCAGGCCAGTTGTCCTGGCACTTGAGGAGGCAAGGCTATGCGTTCGAGGCCAACCCAGGCAACATAAGAACCCCTCATTCATTAAAAAAAAAAAAAAAAAAACCAAGCATGGGTAAAGAATGTAAAATAGGCATGCATTTCAAAGTTGGAAGAGGAGACTTGACTGTAATGTGCTTAGGGAGCCTCCGCTGCATAAACATTCTCTGTCCCTTTCACTTCCTCCCAGGACTGGGTCTGCCCATCCACGGGAGCCATATTGGGAAACTGTAGGTGTGACGGACTAGGTTTCTAAGCACAGACTCTGGGGCTGAGTCTCTTCCTGGGGGGCCTTCTGTTGGGTAGGAGGAGCCCAGGAGATTATCACCACCTCAGGGCTCTGTGGAAGGGCATGCCAGCGGCATCCTCCCAGCTAAGATCTGTGTTTAGTCAATGAAGCCTAGAGAACTCTGGTCTGCCCCTTCTTCCATACCCTGGTGCTGTGAGGCCAGGTGGATTTTGCGATGGGCAACTCACCACTGGGAATATTTGCTGCCTCTAACAAAAAAAAAATTTTGTTTTCAAGACAGATCTCACTCTGTCACCCAGGCTGGAGTGCAGTGGCATGATCTTGGCTCATGGCAACCTCTGCCTCCCGAGTAGCTGAGATTATAGGCATGTGCCACCATGCCCAGCTAACTTTTGTATTTTTAGTAATGATGGGGTTTTGCCATGCTGGCCAGGCTGATCTGGAGCTCCCGACCTCATGTGATCCACTCGCCTTGGCCTCCAAAAGTCCTGGGATTACAAGTGTGAGCCACTGTGCTCGGCCTCAATTTGATCAGTTCTCAGGCACAATGAGTTTCCGCTGAATTGTTTTTCAGCTTAGATCTGCTTTGAACTGATTCACCATTTGGTTCGTTTTTGGTAGGGTAGAGAGGGTGGAGTCTGGAAGGAAACTTTGCTTCAGCTCATGGTTCTATGAAAAATTAACACTAGGTTCAGTCCAGAGTCCACTCACTTCAGGTTTTTCATGGTTCAAGCCCCCATCTAAGGGAGCCTCCTGGAATTGATTTATTTTCAACGAACTAGCCGGGCATAGAGAGAGTTGAATATGATACCACATTCTAGCCTGCAGGGGTGGTAGGGACAGAGTAAGTCTCCATGCAGATAACAGCCATACTGATGCAGCAGCACATATGGTAAGGCAAGAATCAGTAATTAGCCCCACCCACTTCTAGATAACGAAACTGAGGCTCAGGGGTTTTAAGGACATTGCCTGGTCGGATTTGAACTTAAACAGTCAAACTCCAGAGCTTGTGTTCCTGACCACTGGGATACCCTGGCTCTTTCACGGAGCCCCTGTGAGAAAATTTGAGCAACTTGCTTTGGGTTGGCAGAGGAAGAAGTTGTATGTATTTTCATGCCTATATACAATTTCTTCAAACATTCTGTTATGTGCTAGGCACTGAGGATATGGAGACAAACCTCCCATGTGTGGGCCTTCTAGAACTCACTAGCCCAACCTGGGAAGTTGGGAGGAGTAGCTGTGAGTCAAGTATTGTGGAAAGTCAGAAGAGGGCACAAGTAATTGTTTCCAGAGGAGGTGAAATTTGCCCCAGGCACTCCACAGCAGCAAACCAGGACCAGGTGCCTGCAATCTCAAGGCAAGCAAAGCTCTTATCCTTGGGGACTTAAATCCCAGTGCAGTTTAACTGGTTTGCGGACCACCTACTTGAGAATTGTTCTGGTGCTTGCTAAGATACGGATTTCTCTCTTCCTCAGAGGATCTGGGAAACACATAAAGCGGGGCTGCGTGTAGCACCCAGGTGATTCTGATGCACACTCAAATTTGCCTGGTGAGCGGGGGGAAAGAAATGGGTGTGGGCAGTGGGGAACAAGATGGACAATGGCTTGAGAGTCCTTAGTGGCCTGCAGGCACTGGGATTGCAGTTCAAGATCGGGAGCTCTGGGAATTGTTACTCTCCAAGGGCTAGCCCAAAGTCTGGAACATAGTAAGGTTTCATAAATATTTGTGAATATGCTGGCTCCCAAGATCGAAACGACCCGGAGCGTCAACGGGAAAAACAAAGTCAGAGGCAGAAGAAAAAGGTGTTCCCCAGGCAATGAAAACTTTCCGGTAAGTTGTCTTGAAAAAGGCAACTCCGCGTAATAGAGGGAGTTGGGGAGGTGGCAGCTGCGGGAAAGAGCGATGAGTCCTGGGGTGCTTCAGTGGGGGAGTGGGCGGGAGGCGCCTCCTCGCTTCCCCAGGCCAGCCGAGGCATGAGGTCACCTGGCATAGCACCAGTAGCAGCTGCGGAGGACGCGCAGGCGCCGCGGAGGGAGGCAGTGTCAGGCTCTGGCTCCTGGGGAATTCCCCCCCTCGGGAGGCGTGGCCCGGGTCCCTCCCGCCTAAGCCGGCGCTTTGTACCGCCCACTAAGTCCCCCACCGCCGTCCAGGCCACGCCCCCTAAGAGCTTCGAGGCTTCGCAGTGGTCCTTCCGTCGGCTCCAGAGCGGTCCCTCCGCCTTTCCCGCCCGAGGCCACGCCCCCATGCTCCAGCCGCTCCACTTTCTCCGGTGAGTCCCGAGGCGCCGCGCCTTGGCCCCGCCCACAGCCCGCGGCCCCGCCCGCGGCGCCCCGCCCCACCGCTTGAAGCGCCTCGAGCTGCGGCCGCCTCAGAGTCGCGCGCGGGGCGTGGGGCGGTGCTGAGGCGTTGAGGCCGCGGCCAGCTCGACGCCGGACAGTCCAGCGAGCAGCGCGGCGGGAACCAGTAGCCGGAACAGCCCCGGAGCAGAAGCAGCAGTCGCAGCCGTCGCCGTTCGCGGAGCGCAGCCCAGTCGGCCATGGCATTGTCAATGCCGCTGAACGGGCTGAAGGAGGAGGACAAAGAGCCCCTCATCGAGCTCTTCGTCAAGGTGAGCGAGCGCTCGCCTGGCGGTCCCGCCCGGCCGAGCCCCCAGCGCCCTCCGGGCTGCGAGGAGCGGCGTTCCGGAGCGCTTCCGAGGCGCCCCCGCTCTGCATCAGCACCCGTCCCGCTGCGGGCTCCCGCGCCCCCGTCCCATTGTCTTGGGGCCGCCGGCGCCTTCCCGCCTCCCAGGGCCCGTTGAGGGGACCGGGGTGGGGACCCGGACGGCGGCCACCGTTTCCAGCCGCGCGGGCTCCGGCGGACGCCAGACCGGCGTCCCGCGCCTCGGTGGGTCGGGAGGAGCCCGGAGGCGGGACGAGCCTGCCCCCGGACCCCAGCGCCGGGCGGGTCCTGTCACCACCCCCGCCCGGGCGCCGGGGCCCGGCCCCACCCGCTGGCTCCCTGCGCTCCGCTGCGCTGCCCCATGAGCTTTCAGACCAACTTCTTGGAACGCTTTTTTGAAAAGGCGTTTGCTCCCCGCTAGTCTGAAACGGAAACTTTAATTTTCGGTGCTGTCTTAAAGAGCAGGTGCTCCTGGACCTTCGGAAAACCGAGATTCCCAAGTTGTGTCTTTCTGTCTTGGGCATTTACTGGCTCTCTCATTTCTCAGGCGCGGAGTGTCCTGTATGATGCAACATTTTGGCTTCTCCCCTCGGCGTTGCTGCCTCGGGAAGGATTGTGTGTGCCCTTTTGTTTTGAAAGAAATCAAGGGAGAGAATTCTTAGCTTGCTGGGGCCTTAAAGGCTTGGCTTTCCTTTCTTGTGTCTTCAGCTTTTATGTCCTGGAACTTACTTGCTTACACATACTACCCCTCTTCCTTTCCTTTTCTCTTTTAATACTTTTCCGTTTAGCGAAGGAGAGAGTCGAAGTTATAAACATCTGGATCCAGCTCCTTCCCTCACAACTTAAAAAAACACTGAGATTCTTCCAGCCACTTAAAAAGCCAAGCTCATTCAGAGCTAGGCAACAGACTGGAAAGTCAAGGGGCATCTAGAACTAATGTTTTCCTCCTGAGCGTTTGACTTTAGAGAAAGGAAGACATTTCAGGGTGTTTTTTTTTTTTTTTTTTTTTTGGGACGGAGTTTAGCTCTTGTTACCCAGGCTGGAGTGCAATGGCACGACCTCGGCTCACCGCAACCTCCGCCTCCTGGGTTCAAGCGATTCTCCTGCCTCAGCCTCCCGAGCAGCTGGGACTACAGGCACGTGCCACCATGCCCAGCTAATTTTTGTATTTTTAGTAGAGACGGGGTTTCACCATGTCGACCAGGATGGTCTCGATCTCTTGACCTCGTGATCCACCCGCCTCGGCCTCCCAAAGTGCTGGGATTACAGGCGTGAGCCACCGCGCCCGGCCTTCAGGGTGTGTTTAAGAGAGAGAGAAGGGCCTGGCCCGGTGGCTCACTCCTGTAATCCCGGCACTTTCGGAGGCCGGGACGGGAGGATTGCTTGACTGCCAAAGTTCGAGTCCAGCCTGAATAAGCTGGCGAAACCCTGTCTTTACAAAAAACAAACAAACAAGAAATTAGCCGGGAGCGATGTTGAGCGCCTGTACTACTCTGGAGGCTGAGGTGGGAGAATTGCTTGAGCCTGGGAGGTTGAGGCTCCAGTGAGTCCACGTTGCACCACAGTACTCCAGCCTGGGCAACAGAGCAAGACCCTGCCTCAAACAAAAGAGAAGAAGAGAAGAAATAATCTGCAGTTATTTCTTCAGTCTTCAGTAATGATTGAAACAATGTTTACCTTTCCATTTTCTTTCAGTTGTCAACTTTCGATTTTTTTTTTGAGACCAGGGAACTGAAACAGCAGACAGGTAAAGAACTCCCAGAATATCAAAGAATTTTGGTTAGTTTGGGTGGCAGACATAGTACTTTGAGGTGTGTAGAATGTAGGAAGGAACCTGAAATGTAAGAAAGGAAGGGTTGAGGTGGAAAGCAGCATGGAGAAGGGAAAAGAGTGGGCCAGAGATAAGTTAAAAAAATTTTTTACTGAGTGAGGTATAGGAAGGAATTTCCATAAACTCAAAAAAAGTGGATCCATGAGTAATCTGTAAAAACATGATATCTAATGGTGAAACTTTAGAACAGTATTAAACTTAGAATAAGATAAGGCTACAATCGGGCCTGGCCAGGTGGCTCATGCCTGTAGCACTTTGGGAGGCTGAGGTGGGCAGATCACTTCAGGCCAGGAGTTCAAGACCAGTCTGACTAGAATGGTAAAATCCCATCTCTACTAAAAATAGAAAAATTATTTGGGCGTGGTGGCGGGCCCAGCCACTTGGGAGGCTGAGGCATGAGAATCGCTTGAACCTGGGAGGCGAAGGTTGCAGTGAGCTGAGATCGGGCCACTGCACTCCAGCCTGGGTGACAGAGCGAGACTCTCATTTAAAAGAAAAAAAAAGCTAATATCAGTTATGGCTCTATTCAGCATTCTATTGGAGGAGCTAATCAAAGTAAGACAAGAAAAATGAAGTATCTGAATTAGAAAAAGATCAGTGCTTAATACCCTGCTTACTATTAATTTGATCTTTCAGTTAGAATAGCAGAGGGATGTGGTCAGTTTTCCAAACCTGAGTCACTTGCATGCCCCTTCTGTTTTTCAAATTGGTGTTGTGAACCACTTGAAATCGTCCTTCCTACCACTTGTTGTAAGCCTTTCTCATTGGGCTTGGTGGCAGAGGATCAGGGTTTAAGTCACAGTTCTTTACTCCTTGGTTGGCTTACCCTAGGTAGTTTTCATTCTTTAAGCCTTATTTTTCTCATTTGTGAAATAAGAAATGTTTTCTGCTACCCAGTGCTTCAACATAGGCAAAACTTTGCACTGATACAGACCAATCTTTTTTTTTTTTTTTTTTTTTTTTGAGATGATGTCTCGCTCTGTTGTCCAGGCTGGAGTGCAGTGGTGTGATCTTGGCTCACTGCAACCTCCACTTACCAGGTTCCAGAGGGTCTTCTGCCTTAGCCTCTCAAGGAGCTGTGATTACAGGCAACCACCACTATGCCTGGCTAATTTTTGTATCTTTAGTGGAGACCAGGTTTCACTATGTTGGCCAGGCTGGTTTCAAACTCCTGACCTTCAGTGATCAGGAGTTTGGCCTCCCAAAGTGCTGGGATTACAGGCTTGAGCCTGTGTCTGGCTCCTAGACCAGTTTGTTTGAAAGAGAAGAAAGGGACAGGTAAAATGTGGTAAAGGGCATTCTTGATCTCTTCTCAAAACCTATGTGTGGGAAATGCAAATGGGGGAAATACCCTTGTAAATATAGTTATTTTGAAAGCAGTGGGCCGGGCGTGCTGGCTCCTGACTGTAATCCCAGATCTTTGGGAGGTCGAGGCAGGTGGATCACTTGAGGTCAAGACCAGCCTGGCCAACATGGCAAAACCCCATTTCTTCTAAAAACACAAAAATTAGCTGTGCATGGTGGCACATGCCTGTAATCCCAGCTACTTGGGAGACTGAGGCAGGAGAATTGCTTATACCCAGGAGGTGGTGGTTGCAGTGAGCTGAGATTGAGCCATTGCAGTCTAGCCTGGGTGACAGAGCGAGACTCCATCTCAAAAAATAAAATTAAAAAAAAAAGGAGAGTAGTGAGGGTGTTGAGGCTGTGGTTGTCCAGAGTGGTATGTTGAACAGTGTTAACCTGCTAAGAAGTATCTGAGTTTATAGAAGAAAACTATTTACAGTTGAAGCACATAGCATGTACAGAAATTAGAAATTTGGTGGTGGTGCTGGGGGGAAGGCCAAGGGATTTAATGGGGCTTTGAGGCTACCTGTTTAGGACTGAGAGATGAGAGAGAGAGATGAGCACCTATTCAAATAGTGTGACTGAACTCAAAACTACATTTCCTTCCTTGTGAGTATTGTTTTTGAAGTTATCTGCTTATGAGCCCAGTAACTCCCCATTATCTATATAACGCCAGTACGGTTTTTTTGGTTTGCTTTTGTTTTGTTTTGTTTTAACGTCAACACCTAAAGGATAGATAGGATGCCCTCCCAAAAGTAAAAAAGGCAGCTGGGCTGTGGTGACTCACGCCTATTATCCTGGCACTTTGGGAGGCCAAGGCAGATGAATCTCTTGAGCCTAAGAGTTCTAGACCAGCTTGGGCAACATGGTGAGACCCTTCTCTAACAAATTATTTAAAAAATTACCAGGCACAGTGGCTCACGCCTGTAATCTCAGTACTTTGGGAGGCTGAGGCAGGCAGATCTCTTGAGCCCAGGAGTTGGAGACCAGCCTGGGCAATGTAGGGAAATCCCGTCTCTACAAAAAATACAAAAAATTAGCTGGGCATGGTCCCAGCTGAGGTGGGAGGATTTCTTTAGCCTGGGAGGTGCTATACTCCAGCTTGGGTGAGACTCTGTCTCTAAATAAATATGTTAAGTAAGTAAGCAAGCTGGGCATGGTGGCCTGCACTACCTGTAGCCCTAGCTCTAGAGGCTGAGGGTGGGAGGATTGTTTGAGCCCAGGAGTTGGAGGCTGCCGTGAGGTTATGATCATGCATCTGCCCTCCAATCTGGGTGACAGAGCAAGACCCTGTCTCGAGGGAAAAAAAAAAAAAAAGGCTTAACAATGGCAGTTATCCTTAATCAACAGTGGAGATGCTCTCTACCCCACCCACAGGAGACTGGCAGGTGCTTATATTTCCAGCTGGGAACCATCAACAGATATGGTAAATTTCAGACCTTTTAGCAAGGGCATAAAGTCCCTTATAATCTGACTACTGCCTGGGTTTCTAATCCACTATGTCTGCTTCCTAATTGTAGATCCCAAGATACATTACTTAAACCTCTCTGTGCCACATCTGTACAGTTGGGATATTAATAGAATAGTTCTGTGGGATAAATTAATATATGTAGTATGCAACAATCTTAGAAAAGTGTCTAGTACACAGCAAATAAATGTTAGTTGTGTATAATTTTGTATTTATATATTTATATGCAGATCTCCCCTGCTAGATAGACAATGAATTCCTTGAGGATAGGGTGTGCGTATTGTTCAGAGTGTCTACAACTTAGAGAATACCAAATGTTTGAAATGAGATTGCTCCCTTCTTTCAGAGCGTTTGGTTGTCAATGTATGTCTCTACCATGCTTTGAAATTAGAAACCACTTACTGAGACCCTGATGGTTGGAACGTAAAGCATGGTTTGTCACCCTATTTTCTTTAGCCTCCAGTCTCCAAACCCAATGTAATTTTATGTACTCACCTCTTTTTTTCTCCATTATTTAATACCTCCAGTTTTTGGCTTTTTTTTTTTTTTTTTTTTTTTTTTTTTTTTTTTTTTTTTTTTTTTTTTTTTTTTTTTTTTTTTTTTTTTTTTTTTTTTTTTTTTTTTTTTTGTTTTGGACAGAGTCTTGCACTGTCACCAGGGCTGGAGTGCAGTGGCATGATTTTGGCTCACTGCAACCTCTGCCTCCTGGATTCAAGTGATTCTCTTGCCTCAGCCTCCCGAGTAACTGGAATTACAGGTTCCCAACACCGTGCCCAGCTAATTTTTTTGTATTTCTAGAAGAGACGGGGTTTCAGTATGTTGGCCAGGCTGGTCTGGAACTCCTGACCTTGTGATCCACCCTCCTTGGCCTCCCAAAGTGCTGGGATTACAGGTGTGAGCCACCATGCCAGTCTTTCTTATATTTACTAGTATTTCTTCTTGGCTTGTTTGGGGAACCAAGATTCTTGTTTGGGTAAAACCAAATATTAACTCCTGAATCACAAATGAGAGTAGTTGAGAAGAGACTGGAGTTTTAGATTTTCCTTTTACTTGTGTAAGCCCAGCTCCTATTGACACTGCCCCCACATCCCCATCTCAGGTAACTTTGGTATGATGTGATGGTATTCCTTTTTTTTTTTTTTTTTGAGATGGAGATCGTGCCATTGTACTCCAGCCTGGGTGACAAGAGCAAGACTCTGTTTCCAAAAAAAAAAAAAAAAAACAACCCAGAAAGTAATCCCTTTGCAGAGTTCAGTTTTATGGGCTGGAATTTAAAGTTGTTGCTGTGCCACTATGAATTGGGACAATCACTGTCAGCAAGTAGTCACCAAGCTGCTGGGATTGGGGTGGTGGTTGTAAAAAGGTAATCTGGTGCAGTGTGGCATAACACATAAGAGTCTTTCTTTCGAGATATTTGGCAGAGGTTCCTAATGTGCATGGACCCTGGAGCCAGACTGCTTGACTTGGATCTGGCTTCTAATAGTATGTCAGGCAAGTTTTTAAGCTCTCAATGCTTCAGTTTCCTGACTTCCAATATCAGGATAATAATAATAATAACAATTTTGTATGCTTACTGAGGGGATTAAAACTTAATCTGTGCATATTAATTAGGGTAATTTAAGCTGCTGTAATAAGTCATCTCCCCACAGACAATGGTTCAAATAAGATGGAAGTTTATTTCTTAACCAGCAGTCCAGGAGAATCTCTTAGATCTTGGGGTGGCTTTCCTCCTCAGAGTTACTAAGGGACCCAGGCTCTTTCTAGCTTATTTGCTCTAGCTCCCAGAGCATGTCCTCTTCTGAATTGTCAAAGTTGGCGGCTGACATGTAGTGTCTACTGCCAGTGGGAGTGGAAAATATGGAGGAGGCACATCTTAAGTGCCCCAGCTCAGAAGTTCTACCTGTTACTTCCGGTCACATTCTCCTAGAGAGAACCTAATCACATAGCTTCATTTGCAAGAGAGGCTGGCAAGTGTGATCTAACTTTATATCATCCTACGTAAAGCTTTAGGAAGAGTGCTTGACACATAGTAAACACCTGTTTTTGTCATTGATAATGGTGTATTATTTTTAAGTGTAGGCTGTGTTAGTAGGGTCAGGGGGTTCTGTAAATCCTTGAAATTACGTTAAAAATTCCAGGCTGGGCGCAGTGGCTCACGCCTGTAATCCCAGCACTTTGGGAGTCTGAGGCAGGCGGATCACAAGGTCAGGACATTGAGAACATTTTGGCCAACATGGTGAAACCCCGTCTCTACTAAAAATACAAAAATTAGGTGGGTGTGGTGGCATGTGCCTATAGTCCTAGCTACTTTGGAAGCTGAGACAGGAGACTCAGTTGAACCCAGGAGGCGGAGGTTGCAGTGAACCCAGAAAGTGCCACTGTACTCCAGCCTGGGCAACAAGAGTGAAACTCTGTCTCAAAATAAATAATAAATAAATTTTAATGTGAGGCTTTTTTTCTGGGAATTTCTAAACCAAGGCTAAGAACCACTGTTTTAAAAGAAGTAAATGGTGGAATTCTGAGTGTCAGGAATACTTTATATAAGCAAAGAATAAAAGAAGGGCTTGGGTTGGATGATCACTAAGGTCACTTCTAGTTATTATTAACTATGACTTAAAGAATGTACTGGCATGAACTAAGTGCTAATACTTAGTTTAGTACTATGAAAGATATAATAAATTATTAAACAGTTCATTTCTTTAGGTTTACAAATTTTATTGGAAAAAAACAATACAAGATGGTCCATGCTTAAAGAGTCAAGTGTGGCTTACATTCAGTTGGACTAGGATAGGGGAAAGATGGAAGTAGGCTTCAACTTGACCTTGAGAAGGAAGGTGAATAGGTGGGTTGGGAATAGTCAAGAATGGGAATGTGAGTTTTGACATATTTGGAAACTCCCTGTGCAGGAAACAATTGGTAGATTGATACCTAAGAGGGAACCAGGAGTGATTCACATCTATAGTGCCAGGGAAACAAGTTATTTAAAAGTTGAAGATGAGACTTGTAAAACCTAACTTGGG
>PVKV010023954.1:0-19683 GCA_004027835.1 Alouatta palliata
TAAAAAAAAAATTAAAAAAAAAAAAAAAAGCTGATGAGAGAGGACCAGTCCTTTTCCTAAGGCCACACAGCAAATAAAAGCCAATTCCCAAATTTTCTAGCTTCTACTTCTGGGGCTTTCCTGCCCTGAGTACCTGGGGTCCAGCAGCAAATACATGAAGCTAGACTTCACGACCCCCTCCCGCCACCTCCTGGCAGGATCTGGCCACTCAAACTGCTGGGCCAATGCGTCTTCATCTGCCTGGGCATCTGGAACACGGCCGGTCCGCAGGGCTGCAGCCAGTTTGAGGCTGTGCCCTGCAAAGTCTGGGCCTGGGAGTCAAGGGAGAAGGAGGAAGGATGGTTGTAAGATAACGAGGAAAGCTGGACGGAGAGCTGGGGTTCTCCGGAAGATTCCTGGAGGCTCCCTGGATTCCATGTGCCAGGGAGAGACTAACCAGGGGCAATCTGGGCTTCTTGCAGCCGTTGGAGGTAGAACTGCCGGGTGAAGGGTGTCACGGGGCCAGGATTCTCACCAAGCACTCGGAGCCCTTGCAGCAATTCCAGGTCACACAGAGTGGGCACTGGGAGGTGCTGCCAAGGGGTGACAGGGTCCCTGCCACCTGTAGAGCTTGCCTCATCCTCTGTCAGCCAGAGTGTGGCCATGTCACTATCAATGGATGCCTCATCCTCCCAAAGGCAGTGGCAGTTAGAGGCTCCAGGGGGTGGTGTCTGTGGGGGGCTATGAGCCGGAGTCCTGTCCGGGAGAGGCGTAGAGGAGGGGGAGGACTGGAAGCCAGCAGCATTTGGTGGGGTCAGAGTCAGCGCCTGCAGACGGGTATTCAGTTCTGCCTCAGCGCCCTGAGACCTAGGTGCCCTCTGGGTGGCACGGACAACATGCAGGAGTCCCTGCCTGGTCTGTGGCAATGACCCAGCCCAGCGGGGAGTGTCCGAGGCTGGGTCATTGGCTCCAGAGACCTCAAATGCAGTGACGAAAGAGGCGTCAGAGCCGCAATCCCAGTGCCCTGGAGGGGATGCTGAGCTCCCATCTTTGTGCACAAATTCAAGGGGAACAGGGAGGCTGGGAGGTCCGGGGTCAGCCTCCAAGCCCATGTCCCTGTTGTCACCTCTCCATGGCTGCGTTTGTTGTGCGATGGAGTCCAGCGTCTCATTGGGAGGTCCAGAGCGGCCTGGGGCTGCAGGTGAGAGTGGGGGCCAGAGAGGGGAAGAGGAGGGATGAGACAGGGACGGGAAGAGGATCAGACAGACAGAAAAAGGACATCAGAGTGTCTGAGGCAGAAAGAGCTGGCCACAGACAGTGGACATGAGACAGTCACAACCAACGGGTGGGGTGGGGGAAACTGGATGCCAGAGACTGGTGCAGAAGTCAAGCCCCAGCAGCCCCGCAGCCTCTACTCACTGCCAGGCGCAGGCTCCGGCTCCTGGGTCTCTGCTCCGATCGTCGGGGTCCCGGTCCGCGTGTGGAGATCCCGCAGGACTCTCGCGCAGTCCACGTGTCCCTGCTGCAGGGCCAGGTCCAGCGGCCGCAGTCCGTCCTACAGCGGTGCGGTCAGCAGGGGGCGTCCGAGGCCCTTCTCCCTTCCCTCCCTCCCTCCCTCTGGGCTCTCCAGCCTTTCTTTGCCTGCGCAGTGCCTCCCAACCTGGTCGCGCAGCCCCGGGTCCGCTCCGTGGCTCAGCAGCAGCTCCAGGCCGCGGCGACAGCCCCAGGCGGCGGCCACATGCAGCGGTGTCAGCGCCTCGACAGATCTGGGGCAGCAGCGCAAGAGGGGTCATTGCGGACTCAGCCTCCCGGCAGGAATCCCAATCTCCGCTCGGGGGACCTGGAGCCTTAGTTCTCGGCCCCTCATCTCCACCGTCCAGCCTGGGACACTGCCCTTGGAACCTAGAAGCTATGACCTCAGGCCAGGACTCAAACCTCTGCCGTCTGACACTGGAGCTTCCATCCCCTGATCTGCACCCTTGATCCTCATTTTGGTCCTAGCGCAGCCCCATTCCCCGCCCTCGGTCTGGGACCCCAGCGCCTCCCTCGAGCCCTAGCCCCTGCCCTTGGACCCCGAGATTCCCTCCCCAAGATCCCCCAAACCGCACCCTCGGGCCCTGTGGCCCTGGCCCCGGATAGTGGGGGGTCCTTTCCCGGATTCCCAGACTTCGGCTTCTGGAGACCCCGCCGTGGGCCCAGGCTCCGCCTTACCGAGCGTTGGGGTCCCCGCCTCGGCGCAGTAGGACCCCGAGACAGCGCAGGCCGCGCGGGTCCCTGGCTCCGGCCGCCAAGTGCATGGCCGCTGCGCCATCCTCCAGCACCAGATTAGGGTCAGCCCCGCGGCGCAGCAGCTCCTCCACCGCCCTGCAAATACCGGGGTCAGAGTGGACCCCGGCCAAAGGCCCCCACTCCTGGCCCGCCCCCGGCCCCGCCCTCACCAGGACTCCTCCTCCCGCAGCGCCTCCCGCAAACGGCGCGCCAGGCGGGCCACGGAGCACATGCCCTGGCCGGGTCCGAAGCGCACCGCCGGGCCAGTTGATTTCTTTCTTCCCGCGGCGGACTTGTGGGCATGCGCCGCTCCGCCCCTTGGCTCGGGACGCCCCTCTCCGGGGCTGAGCAGGGTCCCCAGCCAGGCTGCTCCGCGCCGCACCGGGGTCCACATTGGGGTTCGAGGGCATTAGTGTCCGCAGGGGCCCGAGACAACCAGAGGCGCTCAAGCAGGGGCTGGGGCCACCGATAAGAGCCCGAGCGGGAGGATGCTACCGGGTGTGCCACTATCTCATTTCAAAACGGGAAACACTAACGCACCCTGCTCGAGTGGGTGGAGCGACGATGAGGAAAGTTCGGGGTGCCCAGGGCATTGGGTCTCAGAAAATCTTCTGCCAGGGTGGCCTCTGGGAGGGCGCACGGCATTATGAGAGGCTTCGGCCGGGCACGGTGGCTAACACCTGTAATCCCAGCACTTTGGGAGGCCCAGGCGGGAAGGTTGCATGAATCCCAGAGTTCGAGACCAGCCTGGGGAACTTGGATAAATCCCATCCCTACAAAAAATTAGCCGGGTGTGGTGGCTTGCGCCTGTGGTCCCAGGTACTTGAGACCAAGTAAGAGACCTCCAAGTCTCTTACTTGGGAGGCTGAATTGGGAGGATCTCCTGAGCCTAGAAGTTTGAGGATACAGTGAACTGTGATTGTACCACTGCACTCCAGCCTGGGCTGTAGCGGGGAGATCCCGTAAGTGCGGAGGCAGGAGCAAAAGGCCTCATCCTATTTCCATATAAATAATGAAGAAAGTAACTAGAAATATAACGGTAGTGGTTACTCGTATGTGATCTTAGTTATTCATAGGTGATTTTAATTTCCTTTACTAATGCCTCTCAGGTGGGAAGTGTGAACCTGGGGTGACATTGTGAAATGAATGACACTAAGGCAAGATGCTCTAGGCCCTCTGTCACACCCGCGTAAGGGCTGCTGGAGGGCGCCTCGGCTGTGCGGCAGCGCCAGCACTGGGAAAGCGCCCGCTGTTTTGCCAGCTAGGGGAGGAGATGTCCAAAATGGCCGCGATGTCCCCTTCCTGGGGAAGTTAGGAGACAACTCCGCTTCTCGAAGCTCTTGTGGTAGGCCTGACAGCTGTCGGGCAAGTCTGCAGACATCCCGAGGCTTAACTGTCTCTATGTGATGCTGTCCTTCAGTGCTCACGTTCCACGTCCACTCTCATGTTCTGCTTCTGCACCTGGTTCCTTTTGTCTTAGAAAAGGTAATCAGTAATAGTAACATAAATCTTAATGTTTTAGTTCTGTCAAGTATGGAAAAGGTGCTGATCCATTATGCTCCTTACCTCAATTCGGGTGCCAGAAATTCCTGAGCCCCTACCTGAGTGACACGTGATGTACTTGACCCTAGCACTGCCCCGCCCTACTGACCCTGCCCCCAGATTTACAACTCAATAAAAGTGAGAGTGTCCCGGCATTCGGGGCCACTGCTGGTTTCCTTGATTTGGGTAGCAGTGGACCCCTGGGCCCAAACTCTCTTTTCTCTATCTCTGTGTCTTGTGTCTTATATTTCTATAATTTCTCTTCTCAGCACCAGCCAGGAGTGGCTCACAGAACACTGTAGGGCTGGACCCTACACTGGGCAACAGAGCAAAACTCTGTCCCAGAAAATAAATAAATAAGAGGCTTCAATATCTAACCCCCAGGCCAACGGCCCTGGTTCACTCCTTCAGCCACAGTGCTTTGGGAGGCTGAGGTGGGAGAATCCCTTGAGCCTAGTAGTTTGCTGTTGCTGGTTTTTCTTACTGTAAGCGCAGGAGTTGTGACCAGCCTGGACAACAGAGTGAGGCCGTTTTTTTTTTTTTTTCCCCCTGAGACAGGGTCTCACTCTGTCACCCAGGCTGGAATGCAGTGGCACGATCTTGGCTCACTGCAACCTCCACCTCCTAGGTTCAAGCAATTCTCCAGCCTCAGCCTCCTGAGTAGCTGGGACTATAGGCGCATGCCACCACACCCACCTAATTTTTGTATTTTTAGTAGAGATGGGGTTTCACTATGTTGGCCAGGATGATCTCGATCTCTTGACCTCGTGATCTGCCCACCTCGGCCTCCCAAAATCCTGGGATTACAGCATTTTTATTTTTGAATTTTTCTTTTTTCTTTTGAGATGGAGTCTTGGTCCTGTCACCCAGGCTGGAGTACAGCGGCACGTTCTTGGTTCACTGCAACCTCCACCTCCCAGGTTCAAGCGATTCTCCTGCCTCAGCCTCCTGAGTGGTTAGAATTACAGGCGTGCACCACCACAAAAAGCTAATTTTTTTTTTTTAGTAGAGATGGGGTTTCACCATGTTACTCAGGCTGGTCTCAAACTCCTGATCTCATGATCTGCCCTCCTCAGCCCCTCAAAGTGCTGGTACTACAGGTGTGAGCCACCGCGCCCGGCCACATTTTTTTTTATTAAATGAGTAAGGCTCTTGCTCTGTCTCCAGGCTGGAGTACAGTGGTGCGATCTTAACTCACTGCAACCTCCACGTCCCAGGGGCTTTTTCATCACCAAGAAAGCAGCCACTCACCTTTGCTCAGTGGTTAAGTTTTCTGTCACTTACAACCAAGATGATTCAGATTAACACAAAGTGACAGGCGTGGACTCCAGTTAACGACTCTCAAGTTTTTATTTTGATGACAAAAATCACACAGGAAAGGACAAAAATTATCCATGGCAAACTAGGAGTGGGAGCGGGCAGGGAAACACGGAAGACAGGTGTCCAGAGTTCCTGGGATCCTTCCCAGGATCCTGCAAGGTATCCTAGGTGCCTCCTGGAACCCCCCAGAGGTCTCAAGGAACCCAGTTTGAGAACCAAAGCTTCAGGCCAAGGGCTTTCTTGCACAAGAAGGTGCAGATGTACAAGGGAGGTTCAGACAGTGGCCTCGACCTCAGTGGCCTCGTCCTCCTCCTCCAGGAGGCTGTAGGAAGCGTGGCTCTGGCAGGGCCGCTGCAGGGGGTGAGCCAACAGTTTGGCCATGCAGTTGTGCAACTCCAGGGCAGGCCCAGCCAGCGCCACCTCATACTTGTAGCTGGTCCCCTTTGTATCCAGGCTGCCCATGAAGGCAAACATGTCCTAGGGGGTCAGTGAAGGGCTGTTCAGGCAGAGGTTACCCCAACAGCCCCTTCATATCCCTAGAGGGCTTCTCAGAGGAGGGGACATCTGGGGTGGGTTCTCAAGGGTGAAGAGGAGTTTGCCAAGCAGAAACCATTTACACATTCAGCAAACATTCCCTGCCATGGACCCAGAGTTAGGGACCTAAAGAGATCCCTGTCATCGTCCCCAGAGTCCCCAGTGTGAAGAGACACAGTCAGATACAGACACATTCTCCTGGCCCCTACTTTGATCCTTCTTGAAAAACAGGGAGGACTTCTCAGAGGAGGCATTTTGTATTTTTATTTTTTGACACAAGGTTTCTGCTCCGTTGCCCAGGCTGGAGTGCAGTGGCTCAATCACAGCTCACTGCAATCTCTATCTTTTGGGCTTAAGCAAGTCTCCTGCCTCAGCTTCCCAAATATCTGGAACCACAGGCATACACCACCATGCCAGGCTAGATAGACGAGGGACCTTTTGTTTTTTTTTTTGAGACAGAGTCTTGCTCTGTCACCCAGACTGGAGTGCAGTGGCGCAATCTCGGCTCACTGCAACCTCTGCCTCCCAGGTTCAAGTGATTCTCCTGCTTCAGCCTCCCGAGTCGCTGCAACTACAGGCGCCCACCACCACACTGGCTAATTTTTGTATTTTTAATAGAGATGGGGTTTCACCATATTGGCCAGGCTGGTCTCAAACTCCTGACCTTATGATCTTCCTGCCTTGGCCACCCAAAGTGTTGAGATTACAGGCGTGAGCCACCACGCCCAGCCTAGAGGAGGGACTTTTGATTTGGGTATCGAGGTATGAGGAGGAGCTAGTCTCAGTTCCCCCTGTTCATAGATGGGTAAAGTGAGGCTCAGAGAAGTAAGTCCTACTCAAGGTCGCACAGCTAGCTCAGGTCTGGGATATGAAGGCCCAACAGGGCCTGGGGAGTCCAAGAGGAATGGGTGTTCCAAGCTGAGGGTACAGCGAGACCAAAAGCAAGAAAAAAGGGAAGAAGGGGCGGGACACGGTGGCTCACGCCTGTAATCCCAGCACTTTGGGAGGCTGAGGTGGGCAGATCACCTGAGGTCAGGAGTTCAAGACCAGCCTGGCCAACGTGGTGAAACCCCATCTCTACTAAAAATGCAAAAATTAGCTGGGCATGATGGCGGGTAGCTGTAATGCCAGCTACTCGGTAGGCTGAGGTGGGATAATTGCTTGAACCCGGGAGGCGGAGGTTGCAGTGAGCCAAGATCATGCCACTGCACTCCAGCCTGGTCAACAAAGTGAGACTCAGTCTCCAAAAAAAAAAAGAAAGGGAAGCAGGGAATGCTGGGGGGTTGGGGGAGGCAGGACTCAGCATGTTGCCGGGAACCATCATCCCAATGGCTCCCACCCCATCAGTTGCGGCCAAGAACTCAGAAACGGCTGTTGGATGACCGAATGCCCATGACCTACCGTAGTCAGGGCTCCAGGGCTACCAAATGGAGGTGGAGACCCCAGACCCAGGCAGGCGTGTTCCAAGACATCCTGTCCACACCCGCCTGCCACTCACACCTGCCGCAGCCTCTTACCTTCCAGCTCATCTCCTCCTCCTTCTCCTCCATGCCATTGTGGATGTAAACAACGTCAAAGAAGAAATATGGGCACTGGAACATTTTCTGTAGGGGAAGGAAAGAACACCAGCCTCTGGGGTTTGGGGCACCCCACGCCCCATGACTATAACCCCCACATTTCTGCCTCAGACTCCAGGAACTTGCCTCTAGGCACCCCGGCCTGTGTGGTCTAACCACCATCCTCATGGCTGCAGGCACCCCTCCCTCTCTCAGGCCTCACCCACCTTCATGGGCTCCGTCAAGGAGAACTGGGGCTGGCAGGGTGGACGGCTGTAGACAAGGATGGTGCGGACCACGTATGGTGGGGGAATCGTCTGAACGTTCTCTGTGACCGGAAGCTCAGTTTTCTGCTGGCTGCAGAGGCAGGAGGAGGGACTGATCAGAGCAGCCTGTGGGGACCTGCCCCTCATCACCCTCAGAGAGACGCCAGATGCTCAACGGGCAGGTGAGGCCCCACTGATGTCTCCCAAGTTCACTGTTGCCTCTGAGCCTTCCCATAAGCGGTTCCCTCTGCCCCGAGCACCTTCCCAGCCTCACCCCTCAGACTGGCCTCTGCTGCTGCCCTGGAGAGGCCTCGATGACGCAGAGGCTGGAGCCTGCTCTCACCACCCTGTTTGTTTTTTGTTTTTTTGAGATGGAGTTTTACTCTTGTTGCCCAGGCTGGAGGGCAATGGCACGATCTCCACTCACTGCAACCTCTGCCTCCCAGGTTCAAGTGATTCTCCTGCCTCAGCCTCCCAAGTAGCTGGGATTACAGGTGCATGCCACCGCACCCAGCTAATTTTTGTATTTTTAGTAGAGATGCGGTTTCCCCATGTTGGCCAGGCTGGTCTCAAACTCCTGCCCTCAGGTGATCTGCCTGCCCTGGCCTCCCAAAGTGCTAGGATTACAGGTGTGAGCCACGGCGCCTGGGCCACCCTGTGTCTTGAGCATCCCCCATCACTGCCCTCTGCTGGAGCTGCCGAGCAGAACATGCATCCCCACCAGGACACATGCTCCCAAGGCAGATGAATGAGGAATCGCTCAGGGCAAGATTAGAAGGGAGGAGGCTTTATGGTTCCCTAGATTATTTCTGTGCTCTTTGGAGCTTCTTCCAGAAGTGAGCATTCTCTTTGAAAGTGAATAAGAATTTCCCCACAGGGGACTTACATGAGGCTGAAAAGTCCTTCCAGATCTGATGGGGACGCTAAGGAGAAGGCTGGCAGCAGAGCATGCGTGAGCCAGAACAGGTGGCTTCCCTGATCACGATGCCAGAAGAGCCCGGCACCCCTGGAGACGTGCTGTGTGACCCTGGCGAGTCACTTACCCTCTGAGACTTGGTTTCCCACCAGCACGGATCACAAAATAGGGTGCTGGCACCAGATGACTTTAAGACCCTTGGTATGCCAGGCACGGTGGCTCACGCATGTAATCCCAGCACTTTGGGAGGCCAAGGTAGGCGGACCTCCTGAGGTCAGGAGTTTGAGACCAGCCTGGCTAACATGGCGAAACCCCGTCTTACTAAAAATACAAAATTAGCCGAGTGTCGTGGCACATGCCTGTATTCCCAGCTATTTGGGAAGCTGAGGCAGGAAAATCACTTAAACTCAGAAGGTGGAGACTACAGTGAGCTGAGATCATGCCACTGCACTCCTGCCTGGGCAACAAGAGGGAGACTCCATCTCAAAAGAAAATAAATAAACAATAAGATCCACAGGGAGCCATGGGAGGTTTTGGAGCAGAGATGGAATAAAATCTAATTTATGTTTCAAAACTGAATGAGGCCGGGCATGGTGGCTTATGCCTGTAATCTCAGCACTTTGGGAGGCTGGGGTGGGCTGATCACTTGAACCTAGGAATGCAAGACCAGCTGGGGCAACATAGCAAGACCCCATCTCTACAAAAAATACCAGATTAGCCAGACACATGGGTGAATTTTGGACCTCCTGAGTAGAAATCAGGTACTTTTTTTTTTTTTTTTTTTTTTTTCAAACACAGAGTCTAACTCTGTCGCCCAGGCTGGAGTGTAATGGCGAATCTCAGCTTACTGCAACCTCTGCCTCCCAGGTTCAAGTGATTCCTATGCCTCAGCCTTGCAAGTCGCTAAGACACAGGCGTGGGCCACCATGCCCGGCCCAAATCGGGTACTTTTGCTTCTGTATTATTACAGCATCTCCGTGGGGTAGGTAGCTTTGTGCCTTCCATGGTACAGATGGGGAAACTGAGGCTAACAGGGGTGACTCTCCCAGACTTGGCAGAACTGGGATCTGAACCTCAGCCATCCCAAGTCATGACCCAGACTTTCCCGGGGCCCAAGGATGCCAGGAGGGGACAGTCCCCTTCACCGGGACACCCCTACCAGGAAGGATACTGAAGGTGGAACAGGAGGCCGTCTCCAGATCATAGAGGCAGCTGCAGAGCTCTCGGGGGTCGGAGGTCAGGCCAGACAGCTGCAGGGAAGCAGAGGCCTCAGCACGGTGCTCCCCGGTCCCCAGGGGACCCCAGGGGCCCCCGTGCCTGCCGCAGCCTCACCCAGGCCGTGTCATCGTTCACCACCACCAGCGCAAACTCGTGGCTTTTGTCGATCTTGTGTTTTGTCCGCACAAACATCTCAATCATCTTCTGGGAGACGTTGAGGGCGTTGGTTTTGGAGCTGAGGAGGCAGAGAGTGGAGGGGAATTCAGGTTCCCTCAGCTACCCTCGTCTCAGAACCCTGCACCAGCCCCACGATAAGGCCTCAGAGGTACAGGTTACACCACAGGGGGGTGGCGGGGCTGAGCCAGAAACGGAGGCTGGCTGACATCTGAGTGCCTGCCCTCTCCAAATGGGTCCCTCTGCCCAGCGTGGGGCTCAAGGTCTCTCTTGAGTCACTGCAGAAACTTTGCTCAGCCATGGGTGGTTGTGAGTGCCACACTGGGGAAGGACATGTCATCTTTAATATCTCTTTTTTTTTTGAGCATCTTGCTCTGTCGCCCAGGCTGGAGTACAGTGGCATGATCTCGGCTCACAGCATCCTCCGCTGCCCGAGTTGAAGTGATTCCCCTGCCTCAGCCTGCTGAGTAGCTGGGACTATAGGTGCACATCACCACGCCTGGCTAATTTTTTTGTAATTTAGTAGAGACGGGATTTCACCGTTTTGGCCAGGATGGTCTCGATCTCCTGACTTCGTGATCTGCCCGCCTCGGCCTCCCAAAGTGCTGCGATTACAGGCATGAGCCACCACGCCCAGCTCAAAGTTTCGCTCTTCTTGCCCAGGCTGGAATGCAATGGTGGAGGCTGAGGCACGAGAATCGCTTAAAACTGGGAGGTGAAGGTTGAAGTGAGCCAAGATAGCGCCACTGCACTCCAGCCTGGGCAACACAGTAAGACTCCATCTCAAAAAAACACAAATACAAAAAAACTTTTAGAGAGGGTCGGGCGCAGCGGGCTCACGCCTGTAATCCAGCACTTGGGAGGCTGAGGAGAGCGGATCATGACATCAGGAGTTGAAGACCAGCCTTACCAACATGGTGAAACCTCGTCTCTTCTAAAAATACAAAAACTAGCCAGGCATAGTGGCATGTGCCTGTAATCCCAGCTATTCAGGAGGCTGAGGCAGGAGAATTGCTTGAACCCGAGAGACAGAGGTTGCAGTGAGCCGAGATCGAGCCACTGCACTCCAGCCTGGGCGATAGAGTGAGACTCCACCTCAAAAAAAAAAAATACTTTTAGAGGCCGAGAGCAGTGGCTCATGCCTGTAATTCCAGCACTTCGGGAGGCCAAGGCAGGCAGATGACTTCAGATCAGGACTTTTGAAACCACAATGGCCAACATGGCAAAACTCTGTCTCTACTAAAAATACAAAAATTAGCCAGGTGTGGTGGCGCATGCTTGTAATCCCAGCTATTCCAGAGGCTGAGGCACAAGAATCACTTGAACCCGGGAGGCAGGGGTTGCAGTGAGCTGAGCTCATGCCAATGCACTCCAGCCTGGGCAAGAGAGTGACACCCTGTCTCAAATTTCAGAGATAGGGTCCGTGTTGCCCAGCCTAGTCTTGAACCCCTAGCCTCAAGTGATCCTCCTACCTCAGCCTCCCGTCACTGGGATTACAGGCATGAGCCACCACCCCTGGCTCTTGCTACTCTCTGATACTGCCAAGCCTGAAGCCAGACCAAGCTGGTGTGAGTTTCAGAGTGAGAGCCCTGTATCTTTTGGGCTGGCCCCTCCTAGCCGTCACCGCACGTCCAAGCCCTAAAACATCCCTCTTACCCGTTGAACGATTCCAGCTTTGGCAGTGACATTTCCTCTGACAGGTCCAGGCAGATAATCTGCAAAGTAGTTGGAGGGTAGTGAGCGTCCTCTGAGCCTAACGCTGGCCCCCTTCAAACAGCCCTGTCTGAAAAGGCACTATGATGACCCCCAATCCCCAGCCAAGCCATCCACTTTGGAAAGCAATGGCTTAGAAGAAAGGGCACTGAACTGTGAGTCCCAGTAGATGAACAAATAAATGATCCAGAGAATGTGTGACACAGGAACACAGAAAGAAAGATACAGTGGGTGAAACTATGGCTCCCAAAAGATATGTCCACCCAGTTCCTCAGAATGTGACCTTATCTGGCTGGGCACAGTGGCTCACACCTGTAATCCCGGCACTTAGGGGGGCCAAGGTAGGCAGAGCAGTTGAGGTCAGGAGTTTAAGACCAGCCTGGCCAACATGGCAAAAAAAATATTTTAAAATGGTCAGGTGTGGTGGCGGGCACCTGTAATCCCAGCTACAGGGGAAGAGAATCACTTGAACCCAGGAGGTGGAGGTTGCAGTGAGCCCAGATTGTGCCACTGCACTCCAGCCTGGGCAACAGAGTGAAACTCTGTCTCAAAAAAAAAAGAGGCTGGTTACAGGTGGCTCAAGTCTGTAATCCCAGCACTTTGGGAAGCTGAGGTGGGCAGATCATGAGGTCAGAAGATAGAGACCAGCCTGGCCAACATGGTGAAACCTCGTCTCTACTAGAAAATACAAAAATCAGCGGGGCATGGTGTTGCATGCCTGTAATTCAGCTACTCAGGAGGCTGAGGCAGGAGAATTGCTTGAACCCAGGAAGTGGAGGTTGCAGTTGCAGTGAGCCGAGATCATACTACTGCACTCCAGCCTGGGCAGTAGAGTGAGACTTCACCTCAAAAAAAAAAAAAAGAATATGTGACCTTATTGGAATCAGCTAATCAAGGTCTTTGCAGATATCATTAAGGGAAGGTCTTGAGATAACATCTTGTTTAGATGACAAGTGTCCTTATGGGAGTAAGAAGTGGAGAAGGCACAGCAAGAAAGGCTTTATGAGGACTGGACAGAATTGGGCAGAGACTAGAGTGATGCAGCCACAAGCCAAGGAATGCCAGGAGCCACCAGAGGCTAGAAGAGGCAAGAAAGGGCTGGGCATGGTGGCTCACGCCTGTAATCCCAGCACTTTGGGAGGCTGAGGCAGGTGGATCACTTGAGGTCAGGAGCGAGCCCAGCCAGGCCAACATGGTAAAATCGCATCTCTATTAAAAATACAAAAACTACCCAGGCATGATGGCGCACATTTGTAATCCCAGCTACTGGGGAGGCTGAGGCAGGAAAATTGCCTGAACCCGGGAAGCAGAGGTTGCAGGGAGCTGAAATTGCGCCCTTGCACTCCAGTCTGGGCAACAAGAGCGAAACTCCATTTCAAAAAACAAAGAAAGAAAGAAAGAAAGAAAGAGGCCAGGTGCGGTGGCTCATACCTGTAATCCTAGCACTTTGGGAGGCGGAGGTGGGTGGATCACCTGAGGTCAGGAGTTCAAGAGCAGCCTGGCCATCATGGTGAAACCCCATCTTTTTTTTTTTAAAAAAAAAAAAAAAAAAAAAAAAGGAAAAAAAGAAAGAAAGAAAGAAGAGGTAAGAAAGAATCCTCCCTTACAGCCTCCAGAGGAGGCGTGGCCTTGCTGACACCTGACTTCTGGCTCCAGGAACTGTGAGAAAATAAATTTCTCTTGTTGAAAAGTCACTAAGTCCGTGGTGACCTGTGGCAGCCACAGGTAACTAATACAAAGGGAACATTTGCAGAGTGAATCCCAAAAGTCAAGATGTTAGGTTCCCTAGCATCTGAGAGCCCCAGGCCACACCCTCTACTTACCACCTTCTCCGGACAGTTGACCCTTGGTGTCCGAATCTGGACCTCAGGGGCTGGTGGGGGCACCTGCCAGGACTTAGGCCCAGCTCCTGAAGTGTTGGGACTCCCATCATCAGCACTGGCAGCCTCCCCCTCGCCCTCGCTGCGGCTGCCCACACTGGCCTGGGCCCCCACTGCCCGGTCCTCAGCCCCTTCGGGATTGGAGCGAGTGCGGGGCCGAGGCTCTGCCGAGTGCTCCTCTTCTTCCTCCTCCTCTTCAGTGGGGCTACTGGGCTCTGCCACTTCCATGGCTCCTGTGTGGCTGGATGGAACACGGACAGGAGAAGCCAGAATCTTCCCCTTGGGAGTTTTAAAAACATTTAGTTACGGCTGGGCTAGGTGGTTCATGCCTGTAATCCCAGCACTTTGGGAGGCTGAGGTGGGCAGATCACCTGAGGTCGGGAGTTCGAGATCAGCCTGGTCAACATGGAGAAACCCCATCTCTACTAAAAATACAAAATTAGCCGGGCATGGTGATGAATGCCTATAATCCCAGCTACTCAGGAGGCTGAGGCAGGAGAATCATTTGAACCCAGGAGGCGGAGGTTGCAGTGAGCCAAGATCGTGCCATTGCAGTCCAGCCTGGGCAACAAGAGCGAAACTCCGTCTCAAAGAAAAAAAAAAAAAGTTTGGTTACTAAGAAGGAAGAAGGGCCATGAGATGCTTACTGATAATGAGTCACTCCTCTTAGAGAGTCAGTTTCCTCAGTTGTAGAATGGGTGCCTTTTACACCCATCAGCCGAGCAGCCTCTCCGACAAAAGGTAACAGTCCCCCATCTTAATTTAACGTAGTGGTAGCCCCATGCCCCTACTCGGCCAATTGCTAATCCCAGCTCTCTGGCCACTGAAAATGGCTCAGAGATGGGCATATGACCCAAACCGGGCCATTGAGTGGCAGCTCTGGAACTTCCAGCAGTGTCATCAAGGAAAAGAGACTCTCGCTAGAGATGCAGAGCTGGGAGAATAAACTTGGGAGCTGCGAGGTGCCTCTTTTTGCCTCTAAGGTAAAAAGCGAAATGGTCCCCACCTAGAAAACTGCAGATCAAATTCTGACCACCTGGACCCAGCTCCTATTAGACCCAATCTATGAGCTACTAACTTCCCTTTCTTGCTTAAGCCAGATTAAGTAGGGTTTTCTGTTACCTAAAACTGAAAATGTCTTGCTTAAGCCAGATTAAGTAGGGTTTTCTGTTACCTAAAACTGAAAATGTCTTGGTGAATAAAGGAATAATAACCTCTCGGACACCCTCGTGCCTAGCGGGTGTCTGCATGAGGGAGAAGCAAAATATTAGTGTTGCGGTTCCCCTATGAGAGAAGGACGCGAATTAAGCAGTTTTTCTATCTGGGCAATAGGCACGGGCTTCTCAAGATGGTCTCTGAGCGCCTTGCAGCCCCCACACCTCTAAGGAAAACAAAGCTTTAGCGGCAGCGAGAAGGATGGAGGCTAGATTGCAGGAGAAACCAGAAATAAAGGCGGAAGCCCCAGGGAAGGTGAGGAGCTGGATCTGTTGGAGAAAAGGGAGCTGGGTCCTTAGGAACCGGCCCCGCACGCTTTCTCCACCCAACTCGGGCTCACCGTAGCCTGAATCTCCCTCCAAATCAGCCGCCGACTCTCTAGGAAGCCGCCATCTTTTCAGCCGGAAGTTGAGCGTCGCAGCCCCGACGCCTCCTGGGAAATGTAGTTCAGCGGGCCGCAGAGCAAGCGGAGAGAGAAACTGGTTTAGGCTAGGAAGGACTTGGAGGCTGATAGGCGGAAACTACGCTAGGAGTGGGGTTTGGAGTGCGACATACTAGCAGGAGCTGGGTGGGGCGGGACCTGGAATGTGACTGGCTACACTGGAGCAAAGTATGAAATATGATTGGATTAAAAAAATAGTGAATTTTTGTTTTTGGCCGAATCAGACTACAATGGTCAGTACTTCTACCGTGATAGGCTGAAACATGGAATAGGGGTGGAGGTTGCAATGTGATAGGCTCAGAGGGATGAAAAAGGCCGATTCAGGGAAAGAGGAGGAGCTAATTGGTGATTGGTGGAGCTGGCCTGAGCTTCCGTGTGGGGCAGGTATTTCCACGTGGGCGTGGCCTGAGCTTCCAGGGTGCCTCCCAATTACTTAATTCCTGCTCCTTATTTTACATATATTTGCATGACGCAAAAAATACTTACTGTGGTCTTATTGGGTCGTTGTAGGTGGAGGGGAACTAAGTCGGGCCTGTTTCAAGCCTGCCTCCTTTTTCCGTTCTTATTTTTAGAGACAGGGATCGCTCTGTAGCCCAGACTAGAGTGCAGTCACGCGATGATGGCTAGTGGCTACAGCCTGGAATTCCTGGACTCAAGCGATCTTTCACGTAGCTGGGACTACAGGCGATAACGATAACCACCGCATCAGGCTAAACCAGCCTTGTTTCTTTCTTTTTTTATTTTTTCGAGACGGAGTGTCACTTTGTCACCAGGCTGGAGTGCAGTGGCACGATCTCGGCTTACTGCAACCTCTGTCTCCTGGGTTCAAGCGATACTCCTGCCTCAGCCTCCCCAGTAGCTGGTGTAAGGCTGGTTGCCTCGCCGGAAGCTCGGACACGTTCATCCCTCTCTGTGCCTGGAAACTCTGCACCAGGATTTGCACTCAACACTAACCTCTGCAGTCGTCACCCACCTCTGCACTGGACACCAGCCTCTGCACTGGACACCGGCCTCTGCACTGGACACCCGCCTGTGCACTCGACACCAACCTCTGCACTGGACACCAACCTCTGCACGCGACACCGGCCTCTGCACGCGGCACCCGCCTCTGCACGCGGCACCCGGCTCTGCACCCGGCACCCGGCTCTGCACCCAGCACCCGGCTCTGCACTCGACACCAACCTGTGCACTCGGCACCCGGCTCTGCACACAGCCCTCCAGACAGCCCCAGCTGATGCAACCCTGGCCGGCCACTCCTTGCTCTCCCAAAGCTATAAAAACCCGTCGTTCCAGGAAGCCAGCGGGACTTCGCTGGCTCCCGTTTCCCGGACCGCAGAACCTCGCCCCTGAGCTTAATAAATTGGCATTTAACTTTCTTGTGCTGGCCTCAGTTTCCTCTTTTTTTTTTTTCTTGAGACGGAGTTTCGCTCTTGTTACCCAGGCTGGAGTGCAATGGCGTGATCTCGGCTCACCGCAACCTCCGCCTCCTGGGTTCAAGCCATTCTCCTGCCTCAGCCTCCCGAGTAGCTGGGACTACAGGCACGTGCCACCATGCCCAGCTAATTTTTGTATTTTTAGTAGAGATGGGGTTTCACCATGTTGACCAGGATGGTCTCGATCTCTTGACCTCGTGATCCACCCGCCTCGGCCTCCCAAAGTGCTGGGATTACAGGCGTGAGCCACCGCGCCCGGCTAGTTTCCTCATTTTTAAACTCGGCAATAACCCTTACAGCTGGGACTACGGGCACGCATCACCACACCCAGCTAATTTTTGTGTTTTCAGTAGAGACGGATTTCACCATCTTGGCAGGATGGTCTCGATTGCTTGACCTCGTGATGCACTCACCTCCGCCTCCCAAAGTGCTGAGATCACAGGGGTGAGCCACCGTGCCCAGCCTCCTCTTTTTTTTTTTTTTTTCAGACTGAGTCTTGCTCTGTCGCCCAGGCTACTGTTGTCTTCTTTCTTAATACACACTTCCCCCTTATCCCCAGAAGTATTTATTTATTTTTATTTTTTGAGACAGAGCCTTGCTCTGTTGCCCAGACTGGAGTGCACTGGCTCAATCTCGGCCCAGTGCAACCTGCATCCTCCCGGTTTCAAGTGATTATCCTGCCTCAGTCTCCCAAGTAGCTGGGAATACAGGCATACGCCACCAGGCCTGGATAAATTTTTTTTGTTTTGTATTTTTAGTAGGGAGAGTTTTTGTTTTTGTTTTTTTCTGAGAGAGAGTCTCGCTCTGTCGCCCAGACTAGAGTGCAATGGCGTGATCTCAGCTCACTGCAACGTCCACCTTCCAGTTTAAAGCGATACTCCTGTCTCGGTCTCCTGAGTAGCTGGGATTACAGGCACGTGCTACCACGCCCAGCTAATTTTTGTGTTTTTAGTAGAGACGAGGTTTCACCATGTTGGTCAGGGTGCTCTCAAACTCGTGACCTCGTGAACCACCCGCCTCAGCCTCCCAAAGTGCTGGGATTACAGGCATGAGCCACTGCGCCCAGCTAGAGATGGGTTTTTGCCATGTTGTTAGGCTGGTCTTCAACTTCTGACCTTGGGTGATCCATGTGCCTCAGCCTCCCAAAGCATTGGATTACAGGCATGAGCCACTGCACGCGGCCAGCCCCAAAAGTATTATTTATTAATTTATTTATTTATAGACAGAATCTCTCTCCGTCACCCAGGCTGGAGTGCAGTGGCACGATCTCGGCTCACTGCAACCTCCACCTCCCAGGTTCAAGCAATTCTTCTGCCTCAGCCTCCCGAGTATCTGGGACTACAGGCGACCACCACTACACCCGGCTAATTTCTGTATTTTCAGTAGAGATAGGGTTTCACCATCTTGCCCAAGCTGGTCTCCAACTCCTGATCTCGTGATCCACTTGCCTCAGCCTCCCAAAGTGCTGGGATTACAGGTATGAGCCACCACACCCGGCCCCTCAGTTTATTTTTTAAAGGGTCAAAGAAGCCTGCCACATTGGCCAGGCTCTAATTCGAGAATAGCCAGGAGGGACTAAGCTGATCCTTAAAGATGAAGAACTTGCCAGACGAACAACAGGAGGAACGGCATTCCAGGCAGAAGGAACTGACTGGGCAAAGGCCTAGAGCCTTCAAAGAGCCCTGGAGTTGTCTTGGGGCCTCTGACAGGTTAATGTGTGTGGGGCAGTGGCTAAGAGTGCGGAGTTCAGTCCCCTTAGGGATTCTCAAGTCAGCAAATTGTAACTTCTCTCCCCACGACCTCTTTTCTGAGAAGACATATAGGCAGGAGGAATCAGACTCTGCACAATTTAAGCCAAGTGCAAGCCCAGGTGCAATGGCTCAGGTCTGTAATCCCAGCACTTTGGGAAGTGAAGGCTGGCAGATCACTTGAGGTCAGGAGTTCGAGACTAGCCTGGCCAACATGGTAACTCTGTCTCTACTAAAAATACAAAAATTAGCTGGGCATGGTGGTGGGCATCTGTAATCCTGGCTACTCAGGAGGCTGAGGCAAGAGAATCACTTGAACCTGAGAGGCAGAGGTTGCAGTGAGCCGAGATGGGGCCACTGCCCTCTAGCCTGTGTGACAGAAAGAGACTCTGTCTCCAAAAAAAAAAAAAAAAAACCAGTCACGCCACAATGAAGAAGAGACAGACAGAGAAGAGGATGTTATAGTGAACCCCAAGTGTCTCTTCAAAGAATCAGTATGCCAGTATGTTCAGCTGTTATTCTTTAATTCTGTATTTTAAAGTTTAACTTCCTTGTAATTCCAGTAAACAACCTTCTCTACCTGTTCTAATCAGTAGTTCACATCTGCTTCCCCTCCCCCCCCCCACCTGCCCCTGGCTCCATCCTGACTCATCCTGGTCACCTGCTACAAGCACCTGCTCCAGTCACCTTCTTTGACCTAGGTCACCCTTGGCTACCTGCTCTGACCCGCCCATAACCGTCCTTCCCGCCAAAACACCCACCCTGCCACTCCAGCTCAGACCCCTGCTCTATTTAAAATAGCCAATCAGGATTAGTATAGCTTGTGCGGTCTAACTTAGCCAATAGGGGAACCACACAGCAGTAGGGACGACCCCCGTCAGGCATAAGTACCCCTTCCCCCCTTGTCCAAGCGTGCAGCCACCATTGCTCCATCCATGAGCCACACCCTCCTGTAGAAGTAAACTGCCTTGCTGAGAGGCTATTTCTTTTGTGGCATCGAAATTTTACTTATAACAGGGAGTTCACAGGGGAGCCAGATGAAAACCATCAGCTCAGGGAAACATTCTAGCTCTCTTTTTTTATTTTTGAGACAGGGTCTCGCCTTGTTACCCGACTGGAGTGAAGTGGCGTGACCGTGGCTCACTGCAGCCTCAGATTCCAGGTGTTAAGCAATCCTCCTGCCTCAGCCTCCCAAATAGCTGGAACTACAGGCTATTACTGCACGCCACTACTCCTGGGAAATTTTTGTATTTTTTGTAGAGACAGGGGTCTTGTAATGTTGCTGAGGCTGATCTCAAACTCTTGGGCTCAAGCAATCAACCTGCCTCAGCTTCCAGAGTGCTAGGGTTACAGGTGTGAGTCTTGGTGCTCAGCCCATTCTAGCTCTTGAGAAATAAGATCCAAGAGTTACAGGTGGGCCAGGCGCAGTGGCTCACACCTGTAATCCCAGCACTTTGGGAGGCTGAGGTGGGCAGATCA
>PVKV010023954.1:19783-32413 GCA_004027835.1 Alouatta palliata
TGGCTCACGCCTGTAATCCTAGCACTTTGGGAGGCCAAGGTGAGTGGATCACCTGAGGTCAGGAGTTCAAGACCAGCCTGACCATCATGGTGAAACCCCATCTTTAAAAAAAAAATATATATATATATATATATATATATGAAAAAAATACAAAATTAGTTGTGCGTGGTGGCGTATGCCTGTAATCCCATTTACTTGGGAGGCTGAGGCAGGAGAATTGCTTGAACCCGGGAGGCAGAGGTTGCAGTGAGCCAAGATCACACCACTGCACTTCAGCCAGGGCGATAAAGCAAGACCCTGTCTCAAAAAAAAAAAAAAAAGAGAGGTGGAAGGGCCATAGGCTTGGAGGCTGAGATGAAGGGGCTGAAACCTTGGGAGTCAGGTATGCGTGCCCCGCTAGGGCTGCAGGAAACCACTGTCCTCAAAAAGGAAACAACACAATAACAAGTCACGTGACCCGGGGAGGGAGTTTCCTGTTTCCCGGCCCCTCCCAGGCCAAGCTTGGCCAGCCCAGGCCTGAATAGGCAGTGGCCAAAGTGACCCCAAGAGAGTATCCAGGGACTCAGGCCTCTGATCACGTTACCCCCAGAGGATCAGAGAGGTAGAGAGAGCTGAACCCTTCATTTAGGAGGGCCCGGGGAGGAGAGGGAATCTTGAGGTCTCCTTCTCAGGCACAAATAGAGGAGGGAAGGGGACAAAGAGGTAGTGAAGGTAAAGAAGGCAGAGAAAGGGGGAGGTCAGGACAGCCTTGTTAGGTAGTGAGCTGCCTGTCCAGGGAGGCATTCAAATGTGCCCAATCAACCTTGATAACAAAATCCCTTCCAGAGGGGTAGTCAATGCCCCACTGCACTGCAGGGGAAATTGAGGTTGTCTTTTGTCCTGGACAACAAAGGCAAGGGCTCACGGCAGGTTGTGGTTTTAGGGGGTGACGAAGGAGGAGCATTCAGAGGGCACTGGCTTCTGGACAGCAATGAGTGCCCGGGCCACGCGGCCCCGAAGCCGGCGAGGGAGGCATGTTCCACCCGTAAGTGTCCCCCTCTCCCCTCCACACCCAGCTCCTTAGGACACCAAGGTCCCGCCCTGCCTGGCTCACAGCTGAGCCCTGGGGGTCATTTGCAGGGTGAACTGGACCCCGTGGCTGAGAGTTCAGAGGAGGTCGAGGCGGCCAGTGGGAGCTCCAAGCCCAGCCTTGCCCCACCTCTGGGGAGCTCTGGGCCGGAGCAGCTGGGCCCCATGGAGGAGGTCAGTGGCCAAGGCCTAGGAAGCAGGTGAGACCCGCTTGGTCTATGCCCTTCAGTCCAGTCCAGACGCATGTTTGCCACCCACGGGTCTGCTGGCGCACCTCCTCTGCTCATTCACTTGCCATAGCTCCCTACTGCCCTCAGCCTGACTTTCCTCTTTCTTTCCTTTCTTTCTTTTCTTTTCTTTTTCTTTCTTTCTCTCTCCTTCCTTCCTTCCTTTTTTCCTTCCTCTTTTTTTCCTTCTTTTTTATTTCTTTTTCTTTTGTTTTCTTTCTTTCTCTCTTTCCCTCTGTCTTTCCTTCTTTCTTTTTTGGAGTCACGCTCTGTTGCCCAGGCTTCAGTGCAGCTGTACGATCTCCGCTCACAGCAACCTCTGCCTTCCGAGTTCAAGCGGGAGCCTCAGCTGCCTGAGGAGCTGGGATTACAGATGCGCGCCACCACGCCAGGCTAACTTTTGTACTTTTAGTAAAGATAGGGTCTCACTGTGTTGGCCAGGCTGGTCTTGAACTTCTGATCTCAAGTGATCTGCAAACTTCAGCCTCCAAAAGTGTTGGGATTACAAGTGTGAGCCGCCGCCCCAAAAGACCCCATTTCCAGAACCTTCTGTCTCTCACCCTCAGGCCTTTCCCAGTGCCTGTTACACTCCAGTGTATTCTTCACTCTCCTTCTCAGGCCCAGGTCTCCCCTCCAATTCCTCCACCTCTCTGTCCAGCCTCTTCCCTGAATTCCCAGCCTCCTAGTCTCGCCTTGGGATGCCAGTCTCGGAACACACAGCTCTTGCCAACTCTCTGCCCCGCTCACACCTCCCCAAGACCATGAAGTCTAAGCCTCCAGAATTCCCTGCCCAGGGCCAGGCACGGCGGCTCACGCCTGTAATCCCAGCACTTTGGGAGGCCGAGTCAGGCGGATCACCTGAGGTCAGGAGTTTGAGACCAGCCTGGCCAACATGGAGAAACCCCGTCTCTACTAGAAATACAAAAATTAGCCAGGCGTGGTGGTGGGTGCCCATAATCCCAGCTTCTCAGGAGGCTGAGGCAGGAGAATTGCTTGAACCCGGGAGGCGGAGGTTGCAGTCAACTGAGATCGCACCACTGCACTCCAGTCTGGGCAACAGAGTGACTCCATCTTAAAAAAATAATAATAATTCTTGGCCGGTCATGGTGGCTCATGGTTGAAATCCCAGCACTTTGGGAGGCCAAGGTGGGCAGATCACTAGATCAGGTATTCAAGACTAGCCTGACCAACATGGTGAAACCCTGTCTCAACTACAAATATAAAAATTAGCCGGGCGTGGTGGCACGCTCCTGTAATCCCACGTACTTGGGAGGCTGAGGCAGGAGAATCGCTTGAACCCAGGAGGCGGAGGTTGCAGTGAGCCGAGATCGCTTCACTGCACTCCAGCCTGGGCGACAGAGCGAGACTTCGTCTCAAAAAAAAAAGAATTTCCGGCGCAGCTTGGAGTGACTCAAGTGCTTGAGTTGGTGCCTACAGGACCGACAAGAAGACTGATGGGGACTCTGGCAGGGGACCGGCCTCAGCCCCCGAGGGGCCCCACAAACCTGCAGCAGAAGCCCACGAGTCCCCAGAACCAGCCCTACAGTGCGAGGAGACTCTGCCTCCTGGGACTGGGGAACGCGGCGTGTTTCAGACCCTCCAGCACGCTCTGAGCTCCCTGGAGGCAGCGGCTGCTGCCTGGCGCCACCGGCCCCCCAGCCATCCTGGGCTGATGGAGGGCACAAGCGAAGGGGGACCAGGGGCCCTCGGGAAGCAGGAAGGGGCAGGGAGCTGCCAGCAAGAGGCAGCTCGCCTGGCCGAGAGGAATGCCTGGCTCCGGCTGGCCCTAAGTACCCGAGAGGATGAGCTGGTCCGCACACAGGCCTCCCTGGAGGCCGTCCGAGCCGAGAAGCAGATGCTGCAGAGAGAGGTGAGTGGGGCCTGGTGTAGGCAACATTCATTCATTTGTTCATTCGAAAAACCTTTTGAGGCTGGGTGTGGTGACGCACACCTATAATCCCAGCACTTTGGGAGGTGTAGGCAGGTCCTCCTTTGAGGCCAGGAATTCCAAACCAGCCTGGGCAACACAGTGAGACCTCACCTCTGCAAAAAATTTAAAAATCAGCCAGGTTGGCTGGGCATGGTGGCTCATGCCTGTAATCCCAGCACTTTGGGAGCCCGAAGTGGGTGGCCTCCTTGCGGTCAGGAGTTAGCGGCCATCCTGGCCAATACGGTGAAACCCCGTCTGTACTAAAAATACAAAAAAACTAGCCGGGCACGGTGGCTCGTGCCAGTAGTCCCAGCTACTCCGGAGGCTGAGGCAGAAGAATCGCTTGAACCCAGGAGGTGGAAGTTGCAGTGAGCCGAGCTCACATCACTGCACTCCAGCCTGGGCGACAGAGCAAGACTCTATCTCAAAAACAAACAAAAAAACCTTTCGACTCTTGACTCCCGAGCTTGCTGACCAGATAAAGACCCCTTGCAATCTTTCTTAAGGCGGTCAGGGAAGACCATTGAGGAAGTGACACTTGAGAATAAAGACCAGAAGGAGGCCAGGCGTGGTGGCTCATGCCTGTAATCCCAGCACTTCGGGAGACCGAAGTGGATGGATCACCTGAGGTCAGGAGTTCGAGACTGCCTGTGCAACATGGTGAAACCCCGTCTCTACTAAAAGTACAAAAATTAGCTGGGCATGGTGGCGGCACCTGTAGTCCCAGCTACTCAAGAGTCTAAGGCAGGAGAATCGCTCAAACCCAAGAGGCGGAAGCTGCAGTGAGCTGAGATCAGGCCACTGCACTCCAGCCTGGGTGACAAAGCGAGACTTCATCTCGAAGAAAAAATAAAGACCAGAAGGAAGTGAGGGAGGGGTTATGCCAGGATCTGGGGGACCTGCATTACAGACCCAGACAGAGTCCAGAAGGAACAGCAGACCCAGGGGGCTGGTCTGTTCAAGGAACCTGAGGGAGCCCCGTGTGGCTGGAACACGGGGAAACAGGGAGAGTGCGGGGAGGCGGAACAGAGAGAGGACAAGTGCAGATCGAGCAAGGCCTCCTGGGCTGCAAGGAGAGAGTTAGGCTTTGCTCTGAGTCAGGAGAGAGCCACGGTGGGTTCTGAGCAGAGGAGGGGTGTGCTCGGCGCAGGTGTTCACAGGCGCCCTCTGGTGGCGGAGTGAGGAACAGTCTTCGGAGGTGAGAGTGGACTCCTGGAGAGCCAGGATGTGACTTCACTGGTCCAGACACGCGTGACGGTGGAGGTTGTGGAAGTGGAGAGATGCCAGTGGTGGGTGATGCTGAAGATGGAATTGACAGGTGTGGGCGTGAAGGCTAGAGAGAAGTCAAGGACAACGCCAGGCTTTGGGATCTGCAGGAGTAGAAGGGAGAGAGGGAGGAGCTACAGGGTAGGCAGGTTTGGTGGGGGTGACCAAATCTCTTTGGCCCTTGATAAACTCAAGTGCCCATGAGACATCCACGTGGGGTCCTCAAGGGAGCAGCTATATGTCTGAGTCCAGGGCTCAGGGGAGACAGCAGGGCAGACGGGAGACATTTGAGCAACCTTAGCACATAGGTGGCATTTAACGCCATGTGACTGCCAGGCACGGTGGCTCATGCCTGTAATCCCAGGACTTTGGGAGGCTGAGGCAGGCAGATCACTTGAAGTCAGGAGTTCGAGACCAGAGTGGTCAACATGGTGAAACCCATCCCTACTGAAAATACAAAAATTTGTCAGACGTGATGGCAGGTGCCTGTAATCCCAGCTACTTGAGAGGCTGAGGCAGGAGAATCACTTGAACCCGGGAGGCAGAGGTTGCAGTGAGCCGAGAATGTGCTACTGCACTCCAGCCTGGATGACAGAGCAAGACTCCATCTCAAAAATAAAAAAGCCGGCGGGGCGCGGTGGCTCATGCCTGTAATCCCAGCACTTTGGCAGGCCAAGGCAGGCAGTTCATGAGGTCAAGAGTTCGAGACCAGCCTGACCAACATGGAGAAATCCCGACTCTGCTAAAAATACAAAAATTAGCCGGGCATGCTGGCGTGAGCCTGTAATCTCACCTACACAGGAGGCTGAGGCAAGAGAATTGCTTGAACCCAGGAGGCAGAGGTTGCAGTGAGCTGAGATTGTGCCATTGCACTCCAGCCTGGGTGACAGAGAGAGACTCTATCTCAACATATATATATATATATATATTTTTTTAAATAAATAAATAAATAAAATAAAAAAGCCACATGGCTGAATGAGATGTTGAGAGGGAAGCCCTCATCTCAGGCTGGTGAAAAAACTCGGGACTGTGGAAGCCCTGCCCAGGGATTCATTTTCCTCCAGAGTGGGACTTGTTTTTCTGCTGGGAAACAAAAAAAAAAAAACAAAAAACAAACAAACAACAACAACAACAAAAAAAACTTCAACAGCTAAGAAACATTCTGAAGGTCAGATAGTGAGATTTTGGGCAGGCTAAATAACCAAGCCTCCTGCCTTCCAGCTAGGGTTCTTGCCACTTCCCCAGGAACAGGCCTTGAGGAGGGAGGGCTGGTGGTTGGTTTGAGCCCCTAGGCCTGACATCTCCCCTCATCCTTCCCAGGTTCAGGAGCTGCAGGATTCCCTCTTGAGGCTGGAGCCCTTCCCACGTCTTTCCCACAGCCACGCAGGTGGCTCGGGCAGTGGTTCTAGCAGCTCTGAGGCAGACAGGGAACCCTGGGAGACTCAGGTGAGTATGAGAAGTTCAAATCCATGGTCTTCATGTCCTTAGCATTCGGGGGGATGAGACTCAAATCTTGGTCATGGGATCCAGCAGCTTCTGGGGTTGGAAAATGCCTACAATCCCAGGCTCTCGGTGATAATTGGGGTCCATGACATCACCTTTTCTTGGCAGGACTCCTCCTTCTCTCTGGCTCACCCCCTGCTTCAGCGCCTCCACAGCCATTCCAGCACCCAGATCCTTGGGTCTCTCCCCACTCAGCCCCTCAGTCCTGAGGTGCACATCATGGAAGCCCAGATGGAGCAACTGAGGGGGTAAGACACTCCAGTGCTGAACTCATCAGGGCGCAGGCACCTCCTCCAGCTGAGTTATAAAGCAAAGAGTCTGGAGCTGCGACAGGAGGGAGGGAAAGGGTGGAAATTGAGGCCCGACTACCTTAGGGGGCCTCTGACTTTCCCTCTTCCCCACCTGTGGGGACAGGAACATTGAGAAGCTCAAATGCTTTAACCGTCTGCTATCGGCTGTGCTCCAGGGATACAAGGGCCGTTGTGAGGGCCTCAGCATGCAGCTGGGTCAGCGGGAGGCTGAGGCCACAGCCTTGCATGTGGCCTTGCAGTACAGGTCAGTGCCCCCTGCCAGTGACGTCACCGGCTGGGGAGGGAATGGGCTCTATGAGGATGGTCCATTGAATCCACACAGGGTGACTGGACCCTCGCTGGAGGGCACCTTCCACCACTTCACAAATTAATTTTGTTTCTGTTTTTGTTTGAGACAGAGTCTTGCTCTGTCACCCAGGCTGGAGTGCAGTGGCAAGATCTCAGCTCACTCTAACCTTTACCTCCTGGGTTCAAGTGATTCTCATGTCTCAGCCTCCTGAGTAGCCGGGATTACAGGCGAGCGCCACCATGCCTGCTAGTTTTTGTGCTTTTAGTAGAGATGGGGTTTCACCATGTTGACCAGGCTGGTCTCGAACTCCTGACCTCATGATCCACCCACCTCGGCCTCCCAGAGTGCTGGGATTACTGGTGTGAGCCACCACGCCAAGCCCAGAAATTAAGGCAATTTTAGTTCAGGGGTGCTAAAGGAGTCTGCCTGCTTCCAGAGGTGAGGGCAGTGGGAAGAAGAGAGGGGTTCAAGAGCAAGTAGGGACGGGCACCTATAGGGTGAGATGGAGCTGAGTGTTCTTTTTTTTGGAGATGGAGTCTTGCTCTGTCTCCCAGGCTGGAATGCAGTGGTGCGATCTTGGCTCGCTCCAACCTCTGCCTCCCGGTTCAAGTGACTCCAGTGCCTCAGCCTCCTGAGTAGCTGGAACTACCAGTGCGCACCACCACACCTGGCTGATCTTTGTATTTGTAGTAGACACAGGGTTTCACCATGTTGGCCAGGCTGGTCTTGAACTCCTGACTTCAGGTGATCCACTCTGGCCTCCCCAAGTGCCGGGACTACAGGCGAGGGCCACTGCGCCCAGCTGAGCTGAGTGTCCTGAAGTACTCAGAACCAGTGTCCTACAGTGAGCGTTGTGAGGAGTCATACAGGGTCCTGCTTGCTCTGCGGGAGGCCGACTCAGGAGCAGGAGCCGAAGCCCCCAGGGGTGACCTGCAGGCAGCTGAAAAGGAAGCATGGAGGCTGCTGGCACAAGAGGAGACCACCATGGACGCAGGGGCACTGCAGAACCCACAGCCAAGGTACCCCCGGGGAACCCCCTGGGAACCGGGCTGGTTGATGAGTGGGGTCTTGACGGGGGAATGGGGCTCCCAGAGTCCACCACGTTTGGAGGCTTGGGTTGGGTGAGTCCAGCAAGGTCCGTATGGAACTCCGTGTGGTTGGCTGACATGACGCCCAGCCGCGGCTGGCCTGTTGCTACTTGGCGAGGTTGGCGTGGTGGTTGACAGACATTGCAGTTGGCATGAAGATGGTTGATGATGCCTACTGGTTAGAACTGGCAGCCACAACCAGGCAGAGTTGCTCATGTCTGTAATCCCAGCACTTTGGGAGGCCAAGGCAGGCAGATTGCTCGAGCTCAGGAGTTCAAGACCAGCCCTTGTAACATGGAGAAAGCTCTTCTCTACCAAAAGTACAAATAAATTAGCTGGGTTTGGTGCTATGCCTGTGTAGTCCCAGCTACTTGGGAGGCTGAGGTGGGAGGATGGCTTGAGTCTGGGAGGTGGAGGCTGCAGTGAGCTGAGATTGCGCCACTGCAGTCCAACCTGGGAGACAGTGACACCCTGTCTTTTTTTTTTTTTTTCAGAGAGAGTTTCAGGCCGGGCGTGGTGGCTCACGCCTGTAATCCAAGCACTTTGGAGGCGGGCGGATCACCCGAGGTTGGGAGTTCAAGACCAGCCTGACCAACATGGTGAAACCCCATCTTTAAAGAAAAAAAAGAGAGAGAGATAGAGTTTCGCTCTTGTTGCCCAGGCTGGCGTGCAATGGCGTGATCTCGGCTCACTGCAACCTCCGTCTCCCGTTCAAGCGATTCTCCTGCCTCAGCCTCCCGAGTAGCTGGGATTACAGGCATGCACCACCACGCCTGGCTAATTATATATTTTTAGTAGAGACAGGGTTTCTCCACGTCGGTCAGGCTGTTCTTGAACTCCCAACCTCAGGTGATCCGCCCGCCTCGGCCTCCCAAAGTGCTGGGATTACAGGCGTGAGCCACCGCGCCCAGTGAGACCCTGTCTTGAAAAAATAAAGAAAGCACTGGCATGATGGTGCTTAGTAGGGTTGTCCTGGTCCTGCTGCACAGGGTTGACAGTCTAGGTGCTGGTGCCCATTGGGTTGGTGTGATGGTGTCCAGAAAGGTGGCATGAGCAGCGGTGCCTAGCGGGTTGATGTAATGGCACCCACCAAGTTTTCATTCTTTTTTTTTTTTTTCAAGACCGAGTTTTGTTCTTGTCACCCAGGCTGGAGAGCAATGGCATGATCTCGGCTCACTGCAACCTCCGCCTCCCAGGTTCAAGTGATTCTCCCACCTCAGCTTCCCAAGTAGCTTGGATTACAGGTGCCCACCACCATGCCTGGCTGATTTTTGTATTTTTAGTAGAGACAGTGTTTTGCCACGTTGTCCAGGCTGGTCTTGAACTACTGACCTCAGGTGATCCACCCACCTTGGCCCCCCAAAGCGTTGAGATTACAGGCATGAGCCACTGTGCCCAGCTCACCACGTTCTTTTTTGTTTGCTCTTTTTTTTTTCAAGACGAGGTTTCACCATGTTGGTCAGGCTGGTCTTGAACTCTCGACCTCAGGTGATCCACTCGCCTTGGCTTCCAAAGTGCTTGGATTACAGGTGTGAGCCACCACGCCCGGCCTGCTCGTTTCTTTTTAACATTTTGTTAGAGACAGGGTCTTGCTCTGTCACCCAGGCTGTAATACAGTAGTGCCATCATAGCTCACTGCAGCCTCAAACTCCTGGCCTTATGCAATCCTCCTGCTTTCAGCCTCTCAAGTAGCTGGGACTGCAGGTACATACCGCCATGTCCAGCTATTTTTTTTTTTATTATTATTAACAGACATCCCCACTGAAGACCAGCTAATTTTTTTATAAAGATGGATTCTCACTCTGTTGCCTAGGCTGGTCTCAAACTTCTGGCTTCAAGCATTCCTCCCACCTCAGCCTCCCAAAGTGCTGCGGTTACAGGCATGCGCCACTGCACCTGGCCACCATGTGGCCCGGATGGAAGGTGGTGCCTAGTGGGGTTTATATTATGGTGCCCACCATGGTGGTGTGACAGGGACCACCACAGATGGTAGAGGCTCCATTGTGGCCAGTGAGATGGAAGATGATGGACCCTGCCAGGGTTGGCATGAAGTTAGCCCACTTATGATTGCCAGTGTTGACACAGGCACCTCTTCTGTTCTCTGTAGCCCTGAGGGCAGCAGTGTGGATAAGCCCACAGAGGAAGTGGCTTTCCAGCTCCGAAGCTACGTCCAGCGTCTCCAGGAGCGTTGCGCTCTAGTGAAGATTCTCTCAGAGCCTGGCCCCACCTTGGCACCCATCCCCGCTCTGCCCCGTGCAGAAGTCATGCTGCAGGCCATTCTGGTGACCCAGCCTGGCCCAGGTCTGCCCCAGCTGGAGAAGACACAAATTCAACAGGACCTGGTGGCCACAAGGGTACAAAGGGGCTGTGGCCACTGTGTCAGTCTTTCCTGGTGGGACAGAATCCTCTACTGAGGTCCTGCGGTTGGGGGGCCAAGGAGCAAAGGAGAATTCTGCTGGGCTGGGTGCAGGCATTGTGAGGGAGAATTGGAGGTGGGGTTTTGAAGGATGAATAGGAGTTTGTCTTCTGGGGTTCAGTTTCTCATTAGACTCCAAATCTGCTTCTCCAGAATGGCCTTCCTATGGAAAGAGATGGGAGCAAAGAACAGAATCTTGGGTTTGGAGCTTGGCATGAAAAACTTGAGGTTCTGGAGTTGGAGAGACTCTAGAAACTTTGACAGAACTGCTATTTGACCTATATAAGCTACTTGCCTCTAGAAAATGCCATTTCTCCAGCTGTAGCTTTTATAGGAGGAAGATATTTCCACCTCACAAGAACACACAAAAGGTCCCAGTTTTTTGTTTGTTTGTTTGTTTTTTTGAGACGGAGTCTTGCTCTCACCCTGTCTGGAGTGCAGTGGGGCTATGGCGGCTCACTGCAGCCTCCGACGTCCCCCGACCCCACCTGGTTCAAGTGATTCTCCCGCCTCAGCCTCCTGGGTAGCTGGATTACAGGCTCGCACCACCACACCTGGCTAATTTTTGTATATTTAGTAGAGATGGGGTTTCACCATGTTGGCCAGGCTGGTCTCAAACTCCTGACCTCAGGTGATCCATCTGCCTCGGCCTCCCAACGTACTGGGATTACAGGCGTGAGCCACCGCGCCTGGCCAAAGGCCACAGTTTTTGCCTGACTAGTCCTCAGTGGGTGCCTCTTGGGGCCTCAGTTTCCTTGCAGTTGACCCCAGAATTATAAATTCTCTGTCCTCCCCTTGGTCCCGCAGGAGACCCTGGAGGACCTGATGCTTCGGCTGCAGCTGGTGAGACGTGAGAAGCGGGGCCTAGAGCTGCGGGAGGCCGCCCTCCGAGCCCTGGGCCCAGCTCACGTACTTCTGCTGGAGCAGCTGCGCTGGGAATGGGCAGAGCTCCGGGCTGGTGGGGCAAACAGCAGTGGCGGAGACAGCAGCGGTGGTGACAGCAGCGGGGGCGAGGAGGAGTGGTACCAGGTGAGCTGCGCTGCCTGCACCTGGTAGTAGCTTCTAATGGGAACGTAGCCCTGGTCAATTGCAGTTGTTTTTGTTTTCGTGTTTTTGAGGCAGAGTCTCGCTCTGTCGCCCAGGCTGGAGGGCAGTGGCACAGTCTCGGCTCACTGCAACCTCTGCCTCCCTGGTTCAAGTGATTCTCCTGCCTCAGCCTCCTGAGTAGCTGGGACTGCAGGCACATGCCACGATGTCCAGCTAATTTTTGTATTTTTAGTAGAGACGGGGTTTCGCCATGTTGGCCAGGCTGGTCCCAAACTCTTGACCGCCTCGGCCTCTCAAAGTGCCGGCACGACAGATGGGAGCCCCTGCACCTGGCCTTATCACAGCCCTTTCTGAGCCTCGGTTTCCACTTCTGCACCAAGAAGCAAGTCGCATGATTAAGCTTGATGTCAAAACTCACACCTGTGCTGTGAGGTTTTCCTCCCTCCCTGCCTTCCTTCTTCTGAGTCTCTCTATGCTGCCCAGGCAGGTCTCAAACTCCTGGGCCCAAGTGATCCTCCCCACCTCTGCCTCTCTAAGTGCTCAAATTACAGGGATAAGCCACCACACCCAGCCTCTTTCTTTCTTTCTTCTTTTTTTTTTTTTTGAAACAGAGTTTCGCTCTGTCGCCCAGGCTGGAGGGCAGTGGCTTGATCTTCCTCACGGCAACCTCCACCTCCTGGGTTCAAGCGATTCTCCTGCCTCAGCCTCCCAAGTAGCTGGGATTACAGGTGCGCCATCATACCTGGCTCATTTTGTATTTTTAGGAAAGATGATTTTCTCCATGTTGGTCTGAGGCTGGTCTCAAACTCGTGACCTCAGATGATCCGCCCGCCTCAGCCTCCCAAAGTGCTGGGATTACAGGCGTGAGTCACTGTGCCTGGCCTTAACGCAGCTCTTGAAATCATCTCTCCCACCCCCAAGCCTTTGTACATCCTGTGACCCTGCCAGGAACATTGTCCCCTCTTTGTGTCATAAAGACCTCCTGTAGATCTCAGCTGAGACATCAACTCCTCGAGGAAGTCCTCCTGGACGTCAGCCTCATCTGACGTCCCCTGTTAATTTATCTCCCTTATCACATTAACTGGGCATGGTGGTCCCAGCTACTCGGGAGGCTGAAGTGGGAGGATCACTTGAGCCCAGGAGTTGGAGGCTCCAGCGAGCCATGTCATGTCATTTCACTCCAGCCTGGGCCACAGAGCGAGATCTCATCTCTTTTTTTTTTTTTTTTTTTTTTTTTTTGAGACGGAGTTTCGCTCTTGTTACCCAGGCTGGAGTGCAATGGCACGATCTCGGCTCACTGCAACCTCCGCCTCCTGGGTTCAAGCAATTCTCCTGCCTCAGCCTCCCGAGTAGCTGGGACTACAGGCACGTGCCACCATGCCCAGCTAATTTTTGTATTTTTAGTGGAGACGGGGTTTCACCATGTTGACCAGGATGGTCTCGATCTCTTGACCTCGTGATCCACCCGCCTCGGCCTCCCAAAGT
>PVKV010023955.1:0-23751 GCA_004027835.1 Alouatta palliata
GGAAAATCCCTGGCTGGAAGCACCCTGCCCCCAGGAAGTTCCCAACCCCCATGCTGAAAGACCCGTATGCTTCCCGCGAGCGCGCCCAAATTCAAACAAAGCCCTGGCTCGGCTCCTAACTGCCACGTCAACTCCCCGCCCATGCCAACAGCTAAGCCAATCACCAACCTCCACATCAGCTCTCCCTTCCCTTTCCCCCGCCCAGTTCCCACAACTCTATAAAAGCCCTGAGCAGGCTCACCTGGGCCCGGTTGCTGGCTCTCCTCCCTTGTGTGAGCCCAGCCGCCCGGAGGATCTCCAATAAAGCCTGAACGCGGTTACATCTGTGTCTTCCTGACTTAATTTGGCCACGCGTGGGGTTCAAGTAACGAGGGTTCAAGCAGGCCAGACACTATGCATATAGGATAAATAGTTAGTTACTTATTTTTCTGAGACAGCCTTGCTCTGTCGCCCAGGCTGGAACACACTGGCGTAATCTCAGCTCACTGCAACCTCTACCTACCAGTTTCAAGTGATTCTGCCAACTCAGGCTCCCTAGTACCACAGGCACATGCCACCGTGCCTAGCTAATTTTTGTGTTTTTAGTAGAAACAAGGTTTTGCCATGATGACCAGGCTGGTCTCTAACTCCCGACCTCAGGTGATCTCCCCACCTTGGCCTCCCAAAGTGCTGGGATTACAGGTGTGAGCTACTTTGCCCAGCAGAGAAATAGGTATTATAGTGAAAAATTGGAAACAACCTAAGTATGTATTAGAAAGAAAACATCAGGCAGGGCGCGGTGGCTCACGCCTGTAATCCCAGCACTTTGGGAGGCCGAGGCGGGTGGATCACGAGGTCAAGAGATCGAGACCATCCTGGTCAACATGGTGAAACCCCGTCTCTACTAAAAATACAAAAATAGCTGGGCATGGTGGCACGTGCCTGTAGTCCCAGGTACTCGGGAGGCTGAGGCAGGAGAATTGCTTGAACCCAGGAGGCGGAGGTTGCGGTGAGCCGAGATCGCGGTGAGCCGAGATCGCGCCATTGCACTCCAGCCTGGGCAACAAGAGTGAAACTCCGTCTCAAAAAAAAAAAAAAAAAAAAAAAAAAAAAAAAAAAAAAAAAGAAAACATCTAAATAAGTACTGATCCACCATTAAAAGAAACTAGTTGTATGTGTAACAAGACAGATGGATCTCATGAGTGAACTGTTGAGTGACAAAGTAAGTTTTAGAATAAATATAACATTTATATATATACACAAGTATGATAGTTCATGATGTGACTATGGATTGATATATACGAAGTAGGATGAACTATGTAGAATTGTTGTTTTTGTTAATTCAGAAGTGGTTAAATACCAGAAAATTCCTATCAGTCCACCTGTTAGTAAAATAATTAATTATAACCTGAAACAACACCACATTCATCATAATGTCATTTTAGAAAATGGATATAGAAGGTAATAAAAAAAGACTTTTTTAATAAAGCGAATGGAGTCTCACCCTGTTGTCCAGCCTAGTCTTGAACTCCTGGCCTCAAGTGATCCTCCTTCCTCTGCCTCCCTAAGTGCTGGGATTATAGGCGTGAGCCACTGTGCTTGGCATAAAAATGACTTTATCTGGAGAAGCAAGGTGGCCTCCAGGTTTCCTGAGCGTCTTCTTCGCTTCTGCCTCAACCGTCCCTTGACCACAGACATGTCTCGAGATTGGTTCTGGAGTCGCAGCGGTGGCGTTGTGGCTTCCACAGGCGCGGAGGAGGCGGCGGCCGCGGCGACCTCCAAGACTTCTGTTCCCCGCCACCCCGCATGAGCCTTAATCAGAACCGCGGCGCGATGGGTCCCGGCCAGCGCCAGAGCTGTCCTAAGCCTCCATCCGATCTGGCCACCGCATCCACACCAACAGCAGCAACAGACACCGCCGTGGCCGCCGCCTCCACCGGCACAGGACTCCTCCAAGCTCGTGGTTGCTCAGGGACGCGGCCTGGCTCCCGGAGTAGGCAGTGCGTCGCCAGCCTCCAGCTCGGCCCCGCCTGCCACTACGCCTACCTCGGGGGCCCGGCCAGCGTCCCGGCCAGGCGCGACCCCGCCGCCCGCAATCACCTCGGCCCACCTCCGGGACACCGCCACCCACTCCGCCCTACCACACCTCCTCAGGCCGGAGGCCCAGGCCGGGGTCCGGGGCCTAAGCAGAGCCCAGGCCCGGGCGGTCCCAAGGGCAGCAAAATGCCTGGCGGCTCGAAGCCAGGTGGCGGTCCAGGCCTAAGCACTCTCGGCAGCCAACCCAAGCCGCAGCAACGAGGCGGTGGGGAGCCCCCCGGGGGCCACCTGCATCACCCGCCCAACCACCAGCAGCACCACCAGGGTCCCTGGCCCAGCGGGCCGGGTGGCTGCAGAGAAGAAAGTCTCAGACTTGGAGAGGTTTAAAACCAACTTGTCCCTCTTGAGGAGGCCTGGAGAGAAAACTTATACACAGGAATGTCAGTTGTTGGTAATCTACCTACTCATATCACAGAGGATGAATCAAGACTATTTGCTAAATATGGAGAACCAGCAGAAGTTTTTATCAACAAAGGCAAAGAATTCAGATTTATTAAGCTTGAATCTAGAGCTTTGGTGAAATTGCCAAAGCTGAACGCAATGATTCACCCATGAGAGGTAGACAGCTTCAAGTTTGCTTTGCCACATCTGCTGCTGCCCTTTCTGTTCCTAATCTTTCAACTTACATTTCCAGTGAACTGTTGGAAGAAGCCTTTAGCCAGTTTGGTCCTATTGAAAGGGCGGCTGTAATAGTGGATGATCATGGAAGAGCTACAGGGAAAGGCATTGTTGAATTTGCTTCTAAACCAGCAGCAATATAAAGGTATTTGAACCATGCAGTGAAGGTGTTTTCTTACTGACAACAGCTCCTGGTCCAGTCATTGTAGAACCACTTGAACAACTGATGAAGATGGTATTCCTGAAAAACTTGCCCAGAAGAATCCAATGTATCAAAAGTAGAGAGAAACCCCTCCTCATTTTGCCCAGCATGGCGCACTTGAGTACGAGTATTCTCAGCGATGGAAGTCTTTGGATGAAATGGAAAAACAGCAAAGGGAACAAGTTGGAAAAAACATGTAGGATGCAAAAGATAGATTCAAAAGTGAAATGGAAGGTGCCTATCATGAACATCAGGCAAATCTTTTGCACCAATATCTGATGAGACAACCGGAAAAATCAAGACGTGTGGAAGAACTTCACAATCAAGAAATGCAGAAACGTAAAGAAATGCAATTGAGGCAAGAGAAGGAACGACGTAGAAGAGAGTAAAAGATGATGATTCGTCAACATGAGATGAAAGAACAAATGAGGCACCAAAGAGAGGAAAGTTACAGCCGAATGGGCTACATGGATCCAAGATAAAGAGACATGAGAATGGGTGGTGGAGGAACAATGAACATGAGAGATCCCTATGGTTCAGGAGGCCAGAAATTTCCACCTCTAGGTGGTGGTGGTGGCATAGATTATGAATTTTATCCTGGAGTTCCACGAGCAACCATGGTGGTTTCATCATGGGAAGTGACATGCATAGTGAGCACGTGGGGCAGGGAGGTGTGAAGCCTATGAGTGGACAGGGTCCTAGAGGAATGGGGCCGGGAACTCCAACAGGATATGGTAGAGGGAGAGAAGAGTACAAAGGCCCAAACAAAAAACCTTGATTTTAGATGTGATATCTAGGCTTTCATTCCAGTTTGGTTTTGTCTTTTGTTTGGATATCAATCTTTTAAATTCTTGCATTTTAGTAAGAAAGCTGCCTTTTTATGGATGTTAGCAGTTTGTTGACCTAATATTTGTAAATGGTCTGTTTGGCGAGGTAAAATTATGTAATGCAGTGTTTGAAACAGGATTTTTTTCCCTTTTTATTTCCTTTTTCTTTTTTACTGTATAATGTCTCTCATGTTATGGCACGGTACTTTGTGCCACTGAATTTCCAAAGTGTACCAATTCCTTTTTACTGTGCTTCAAATAAACAGAAAAATAGTTATTAAAAAATTACAGTTTTCACTGGTTTTGCCCAGTAACTCAAATTTTCTTTTATATTTACATAATTCTCTTTTGAATTTCCTGTCTTGTCATTATGCTTGCCAATTCTATGTCATTCTTATATGTCTTTTTTTTTTTTTTTTTTTTTGAGACAGAGTCTCGCTCTATCGCCAGGCCGGAGTGCAGTGGCGCGATCCTGGCTCACTGCAACCTCCACCTCCCGGTTTCAAGCAATTCTCCTGCCTCAGCCTCCCAAGTAGCTGGGACTATAGGCATACACCACCACGCACGGCTAATTTTTTGTATTTTTAGTAGAGACAGGGTTTCACCATGTTGGCCAGGCTGGTCTTGATCTGTTGACCTCGTGATCCACCTGCCTCAGCCTCCCAAAGTGCTGGGATTACAGGTGAGAGCCACCGCACCCGGCACGTCATTCTTATATTTCTTACATGATTTAACTCTGCAAGATCTAGATTTGCCAATGGCTTAGCAGTTCTCCAGTATTACTGTCATCAACTTCATAACATTTTTCTTAGCTATAGGTGGTATTGTTTGGCAGTATCCCCACCCGAATCTCATCTTGAATGGTAACTCCACAATTCTCACATGTTGTGGGAGGAACCCGGTAGGAGGTGATTGGATTATGGGAGTGGGTCTTTCCCAGGCTGTTCTCCTGATGGTGAATGAGTCTCACAAGACCCGATGGTTTTAAAAACAAGGGTTTCCCTGCGCAAGCTCTCTTTGCCTGCTGCCATTCATGTGACTTGCTTCTTCTCGTGTTTGGCCATGATTGTGAGGCCTCCCCAGCCTTGTGATACATAAGTCTATTAAACCTCTTTCTTTTGTAAATTGCCCAATCTCAAGTATGTCTTTACCAGCAGCCTGAAAGCGGAGGAATACAGCAGGATATGTAACTTTGCTGTTGATTGCATTGTATGGTCTGCATTATCAGACACTCATCAGAGACTGACCACAAATACATTTATGAAATACATTTATGGAAATGTTATCCAGAGTAGACTGTACTGTGGAACAGTACTGTTGGATATCTGTTTGAGGAAAAATAAACTTAACCAAAGAGGTGAAAGACCTGTACACTGAAAACAGCTAAATATTGATCAAAGAACTGAAGACACAAATAAATTGAAAGCTACCTGTGTTCATGAATTTAAAGAATAAATATTGTAAAAATGTCCATACTAGTCAAAACAAACTAAAAACTCAATGTACCCCCTCCAATTACAATTTTTCACAGAAATAGAAAAAACAATTCTAAAATTCATATGGAATCACAAAAGACCTCAAGTAGCCAAAGTATTCTTGAGAAAGAAAAACAAAGCTGGAGGCATCACGCTACTTGATCTTAAAATGTACTTACAAAGCTAGACATACAAGTCAATGAAAACAAAAAGCCCCCCCCAAAAAAAAACCAGACATACTAGTCAATGAAACACCTGGATCCATTTAGATTAAGTAAATTTACTGAGGCTCCAGAAGAAGATCTTCAGGACTCAGACCTTAGTTACAGATTAAAAGAAGATAATCAATTATGTCTTTAGATGAATGTACACTTACACGTAAACATATAGCTTAGAAGGTATATAAGCTCTGAAAAACCTTATAATTTTGAGTTGGTCTGGCAATAATTTCCAGGCCTTCTCCCTATAACCAGTCACAGAAATAAAAACTCTCTTCCTCCCCCCCCCCAAAAAAATGACTTTATCTGAAATATTATTTTTCTTTGATTAAAAAAATGGTCAGGCATGGTGGGGCATGCCTGTAATCCCAGCAGTTCGGAAAGCCAAGTGGGGTGGATCTTTTGAGGTCAAGAGTTTGAGACCAGCCTGACCAACCTAGTGAAACCCCGTCCCTACTAAAAATACAAAAAAATAAGCTGGGTGTGGTGGTGCATGCCTGTAATCCCACCTCCTTGGGAGGCTGAGGCATGAGAATCACTTGAACCCAGGAGGCGGAGGTTGCAGTGAGACAAGATTGTGCCACTGCACTCCAGCCTGGGTGTCAGAGAGAGACCCTGTCTCCAAAATAAATAAATAAATAAAAATTCATTCATTCCTAGTGGACATGTATGTTTGTTGTAACTTGAATGCCCTTTTCTGTGTTTTTATAGTGTAAACCAAAAATAAAATTGTAAGCCCCATTACTGACTGAATCGACCCTCTTCTCAGCTAAGGGTATTCCAAAGTAAATCTGAGAAATGAGTTTAGGCCATGATAGGAAGTGGGACTTGGACATACCTGTTATCCCCTCCTCCCTTTGGAATCCAGGCACAACTGACCAGTATTAGCATTAAAACAGAGATCTTGGCCAGGCGGTGGCTCATGCGTGTAATCCCAGCACTTTGGGAGTCCGAGGGAGCAGATCACTTGAGGTCAGGAGTTGAAGACCAGCCTGGCCAACATAGTGAAACCCCATATCTACTAAAAAAAAAAAAAAAAAAAAAAAAATGGCAGGCGTGCTGGTGAGCGCCTGTTGTCCTAGCTACTTGGGAGGCTGAGGCAGGAGAATCGCTTGAACCAGGGAGGCAGAGGTTGCAGTGAGCCGAGATTGCACTGCCGCACTCCAGCCTGGGCAACACAGTGAGACTCTGTCTCAAAAAACAGAAAAACCAAAAAAACAAAACAAAAGACATCAGAGATCTTAAGACTGACAAAACAGACTCTTTGTAGCAGTAAGGTACCAAATTTCAATGTGCCTCTAGGGTAGCATCACATGGCAGATAGCAGGCCCTGAAAAAAAATAGAGGTCTTTTCCCCCAAAACATATTTTTTTGACATATTTTGAAATGGCTCTGCAAAGCTGTCTCCTGTGGGGAATATCTACATTCTGTAGGGAATCCCCTGCTTTTTTCAGGTCTTTTTCTAATTCTGAAGAGATTAACTAAGAGTCTAGGACCTTTTAAGGGTCTAAATAGAAAACATTTGCCATCTATTTCCTCTAAGTGCAGCTGCTTTTGAGACTTCATCATCTATATAACAAAAACCTTGGTCTCCACAAATCCTATCTTAACTCAGACACTCCTTTCTATTGATTTAGAAAGATCTTTAGATAATAACAACTCTTTATTGTTGGCAACCAATTGCCAATCAAAATCTTTAAATCCTGGAAGGCCCCGCGTCCAGTTGTCCCATCTTTTAGACTGTCCCAATGTATACCTTATGTGCATTGATTGATGTCTGCTTGTAACTTCTGTCCTCATAGAATGTATAAAGTCAAGCTGTAAACAAACCACCTTGAGCACATGTTCTCAGGACTTCCTGAGGGTGTGTCATGGACCTTGGTCACTCATATTTGGCTCAGAATAAACCTCTTTAAATGTTTTACAAAATTTCACTCTTTTCATTGACAATACTTTCAAAGAAAGGAGTGGGGTAAAAGATATAAGTTCCACAATTTGCTATCTGAAAGCTGGAGACCCAGGAAAGCCTGTGTGTAATTCTAGTCCGAGTTTAAAATCCTGAGAACCAGGGTGGTAAATCCCTGTCCAAGGGTAGGAGAAGACCGATGTCCCAATACAAGCAGGCAGGCAGGAAGCAAAGGGAGTGCATTTATCTTTCCTCTGCCTTTTAAAAAAATTTTTTTTTCAGGCTTTCAGTGGATTGGGTGATGCCCATGCACATGGGGAGGGCAACTTTTCTGAGTCCACTGATTCAAATGCTAATCTCATTGGCAACAGCCTCACAGACACCCCCCCTCAAATAACGCTCAATCTGGGCACTCTGTGGCACATTCAAGTTGACATATAACATTAACAATCATAGCATTCCAATACTATCACATAAAATTAGCAATCATAGCATTCCAATACTATCATCCTTTATCTTGCTTAATTGTTCTTAACAGCATTTATCAGTTTCTTTGTTTTCTAATTATCTGCCCCTCTCCATATAAGCTCAGTTTAATTATTCATTGCCATATTCTCAATGCATACAACAGTGTGGGATACTTGTGGGCCCTCAATAAACACGTATTGAATAAATAGTTTTTAAACCTTTACAACATGTTGTAATTAAGTAGGCAGAAACATTTCTAAGTTGTATCTGTATTTCTTAGTAACTCAAGAAGTCTACTTTCATTTTCACCAGAGAAGACACTGTCCATACATCTGCATCAGTTACAATAGGTCTTTAAATAAATTTACAATATTTTGACCTTTTATTAACGTCTCTCAGGCTCAGTTTTTTTACGCCACTGTATTTTAGGAGACCAGACTTAAGAGTCAGAGACCTGGGCTGAAGTACCAATCCTGCCTCTTGTTAATTCTGAATTTTTAAGTAGGACACAAACCTTTTGTAAGAACAGTTCCTCATTTGTAAAATGCTGGTTATCATACATTGAGAGTTTGTGTGAGGATCAAAAACTTGTGTCTCTAAAAGCACCTTAAAAACTACAAAGTGATTTGTAGACTGTAAGATGGTATTCGACTGTAGGGACACAAAGCCCTTTTTGCAAGAGGCTTTGCACAGAGCCCAGACTAATAATTCCACATCTGAATGATTTGTCTTTTTTTCTTCTTTGTACTACCCACTAAAAATAGAAATTACCTAATAAGGGTGGCTGAATGACTGACATTAGCAAATCACAGGAGTTGATAAAGGAATGATTGAGTAAGCTCTGAGAAGATAGCATCTCATTTGAAATTCTAAGTGAGGCTGTGCTGGGAACACATAATCCTTAAAGGGTTTATGAAATTTAATTGGTTTGTCGGAGGTGACTGGAGCAATAGGGAGAAAAATCAAAGGAAAACTAGAAAGGTTAAGTGTCACCGTATGATTCAAATGATAGGATAAAACATATAATTTAGTGATTTAACAGTTTCCTACTTAGTTTCCTTCTTCTTTCTCCCACCTACCATTTTAAGAATCTTACCTTCAGGGACAGACAGAAACTACAAAGAAGATGCTATCAAGTCTCCTTTTAAGGAATAAATGTGTTTTTGGAATGTCATGTGCAAATCAAATTGTTATAAATTGCACTCTAAATTAAGTCATATTTAAATATATTCAGAGAGCTGACTTCTTAATTTGGCAAATTAAAAACCTTTATATATCAGGTTAACTACTGAATATGAAACCACTGTGTACATTATCCTAATCTCATGGCAACCCTACAGATAGGATATATTATTCCTATTTTACAGATGATGGACTTAAGGCAGGGAATTTCAGGAACTTCTCTTTTTTCGTTTTTCCTTTTTTTTTTTTTTTTTTTGAGACAGAATCTCACTCTGTTGCCCAGGCTGGTGGTATGCAATGGCATGATCTTGGCACACCAAAACCCCTGCCTCCCAGGTTCAAGCGATTCTCCTGCCTCAGCCTCCTGAGTAGCTGGGACTACAGGTGTGTGCCACCGTGCCTAGCTAATTTTTGTATTTTTAGTAAAGACGGGGTTTCACTATGTTGGTCAGGCTGGTCTCAAACTCCTGACTTCATGATCTGCTCACCTCAACCTCCCAAAGTGCTGGGATTACAGGCATGAGCTATCATGCCTGGCTAAGGAACTTTTCTATTGTGACGTAGATTAAAAAGTGATACAGCCAGAATGTAAACTGGTTTTCAAGTTGAGCCTACTAAACCATAGCTGCTTCAACAAGAAATGTGTTTGCAAAGTGCATGATTTCTCTCTGAATTTTTATGGAAAATAAATTTAAAAATTATGCACCATTTGGGTGACTAGAATTCTCAATGAATTTGCATTTGATTAGTCTTCCAGTAATCATGAGTACTGTCTGAGCACTCATGTCTTTCCTGGGTCATTAGTCTTCTTACACATCCAAGTCCATTTCTGAGTGGTGGTCGGTAGGATCTCTCAGAGAGGCCCAGAAGATGTGTTTTCTCCTATTGTAACCTTACTGGCTTCTCATTACCTATACGGCAATGTAATTTAACATTCTATTTAAAATATTTAGGATCTTACCCTGACCACCTGTCTCTCTAGTCCTGCCTCTTTTGCTTCCCTATAAATCCCTAACTATGTGTGGTTCCTTAAATGCTCTAGGCTTTGTCTCACCTCTAACTGAAAGAATTTCTCTTCTTGCCAGTCTGGTAAAGTTCTCTTAAGCCTTACTTTAAAGATTCAGCTGTCATATCACCTTCTTGGGAAGTCTGTGTGATCTTCCCAGACAGGAGCACTTTCCCTTGTTAAAGTATGCACTTAGTGACAGACAAAATAGATTCCTGTGGCTAACTGATATGCTCAAAGCTAAAACAGAATGAGATGGCCATGGTCTCATGGGTGAGGAAGTGGTCACATACTCTGTGTCCTCAGAAAGATACTGTAAAAGTGTAAAAACTATCTGCAGATAAAGTTTTCTACAAAAAAAGTTTCCTACAATTAAGCCAAACCAGTTCCTGATGTTGGTGCAGACATAGATGCAGTTAGAAATTACCCAACTGACTACAAACAGGTCACCTGGAACCAGCCGGCCACCTGGAACCAGCCAGCCAATTAAGAGAGATTGGTGATTTTAGGCTTAAAGGTCATCCAATCAAGACTTCTCTACTGCCTTGACTCTCTTCCCCTACTCTGAAGTTTTTGCCTTTATAATCTCCTGCTTCATGACCTTTCCTCTGAGCATGCTATCACTTGACCCTGGAAGCTGTGTTTCCCCAATCTGCAGATTGTTTTTATAGAAAATTAAGCTCTCTCCTTTTGTCCAGAGATCTCTCGATCCTTTGTTAACCCCCTTCTTATCCCTCTGTTTGAGCACTCATGTCTTTCCTGGGTCATTGCCGTATCCCCTCTAGACCATCAGCAACTTTTGGAGGACATGAACTGGTGTCTGTAATATCCAGTACAGTTTCTGAATAGACCAATGACTTAAGAACCTACCTAGCATCCACCATTAGCTTGATGGATTCCCTCACCTAGGTAAGGTACACAGATTTAAAAAAAATCCTGTCCCTTCAGGGCCTTGCTCTAACTTCCAGATCCCTCCCATCATTGACTTTTTTTAAAAAAATTATTCCTGGAGGCCTAGCAGATCTTTTTGCAAACAGTACACTCTCATTCAGTGCTCACTAGATGCAAAGATAAATGATAGGGCTTCCTAGATATTTCAGAATTTCTGAGCTCTGTACACAGACTAGCACTCTCCACAGTCCTTTTCCAGTTATTAAATCAACCTGTTCCTTAGCTTTCAAACAAAAGTATGAGAAAATCAAATGTATTAGTCCATTCCCATCCTGCTATAAAGAACTGCTCAAGACTGGATAATTTATAAAGGAAAGAGTTTTAATTGACTCACAGTTCTGCAGGGCTAGGGGAGGCCTCAGAAAACTTAAAATCATGGGGGAAGGGGAAGCAAATATGCCCTTCATATGACAGCAGGAAGGAGAAGAAGCAAAAGGGGAAAAGCGCCTTATAAAACCATCAGAGCTGGTGAGAAGTCACTATCATGAGAAGAGCATAAGGTAACTGCCCCCATGATTAAATTACCTCCCACTGGGTCTCTTTTACAACACATGGGAATTATGAGAACTACAATTGATATGGAATGTTTAGCAGCCAAAAAAAAAAAAAAAAGAGAACTACAATTGAAGATGAGAATTGGATGGGGACACAGCCAAACCATATTACCAAAATGCAGTTTTTGCAGGTGTATTAAATTTGATTCACCTTTTATCTTCTCTAGTTTGATTGTCCCAAGCAGCTGTTAACCTAGGAGAGTGCTTTACCTTTCTGTCCTCCCAGTTTTCTTCGAAGCTAAAGAAAAAGCTGAGCTGTTAGGCTACTAAGTGCTTTACCTAAGAACCCATTTTATTGTTACCATCTTCCCACTTTTAAAGATGAGGAAATTGGAAGGTTCAGCAAAGTAACTTTCCCAAATTCTGTTAACTTACAAGGGTTGAGCTGGAATTTGGCCTCAGAATTTTTGACTCCCAAATCCACTAATTTTCCATTGCATCAGTAATAGCGTTCCTGACTCAGGGGTTAATTGTGAACACTGAGTGAGATAATCACAGTGAAATTGCTTTGGAATGTGTAAAACACTATACAGGTGTTAAATTTTTAAAAGATTAATCAGCACGTCAGCAATATGTAATATTCTGTGCCGAGTACAAACTCTAAGTAGGAACAACTCCTCAAAGAAGGAAAAATGTGAAAGCAAAAAGATGCCTTATAAAAATAAACAAATTCAGCAGATAAAATGAATTAGAATGAGACCTGTAACATTTAATATGCTTTACTTAATCCTTTGCAAATGTCCAGAATTAATTTCAGATTTAGAAAATACTGTTTACTAGAAGAGACCTAAACAGTCAGATAGGCCAACTCCCTTTGTTTTATTGAAACTGAAACACAAAATGGGCAAGTCACATAGCCAAGTCTGGAACCAGAGCCCAGTTTTGATGCTGAGCCCAAGACTCTTCACATTGCACCGCTATAAAGGACCCAACTTAGAGGACTGCAAAGGAAATTGGATCTGTTGTCTATCACAGCCTAGCATGTGCAGTACGAGTGCCCTCCCACTCCTGTAGTCAGTTACAATGGACTGAGCATATCTCGATTTTTAAAAATGTATGTGGGTGTACCTAACCCTCCTTCTAAGGGACAATTATCTCTCAAAATTGAGTTATTGCTTATGAAAATATCTTGATTCTTAGTAAGAAAGAGACTCAAATTATTTTGTACCTGAAGCAAATGAAGTAGGCAGATGGAAGGCTAAATTTCATCTCCAAGGGAGAGCAGCTCAATGTTTGACTCAGATACATCTAATTTTCTGTATTATTTTTCTGCTAGTCAGAAAGGCCACCCTGAGCTAATTTCTTTCTTCATAAAATCTTTCCAATCAGATTTTCCACCCTATGTGGATTTCATATGAAATTGATCCTTATCCTGAAAATTAAAAATATTTTCTCTCCCATATTTCAAAGTGCAGTAGAGATAACAGGTTACAAGGCCTTCAAGCAAAAGACAGAATGACAGCTGATTCATTTGAATTTGTTACAGCACACAATTACAGAAAGCCTACTAAATATTAGATATGGCAGGGGTAAGATGAGACAGAAAACAGGGTCTCAAATTAAGAGCTGAAGATTTGAGGTTTGATTTGGGTTCATGTCTCAGTAGTACCACCACTAGCATTGTTACCTTAGGCAGATTCTTTAGCTTTCCTGAGCCTCACTTTCTTATTTTTAAAGTAGGGATAATATCATCAATCTCTTAGGACCATTGTAGGAAATGAAGGAGAAATAGAGTGGCTAATATTTAATGAACACTTACTATGTTCCTGAAATAGTATTAAGTCCTTCACATGCATTATTTTATTTAGCCATCACAACAACTTTATCAAGAAGGTATAGTTGTGATCTTTCATTTCACAGATTAGGAAATGGAGGCTTAGGTTAATTAATCCACAAATTTGCACAGACTTGGATCTGTTTGACTTGAGTCTGTACTTTTTCAGAATCACTGTGCTACTCATCTGAAAGCTTATGTTTATATCTTTATTTGCCCCTACATCTAGATCTATTTATGTTCATTTCTATGTCTGTATCCATATCCAGATACATCTATTTGGCTCCCTATTATCTGTCTATCATGCCCAGTGTAATATCTGATACTTAAATAATTCAGAAACTAATATGACACATGTTAAAAGCCACACTGATAAATATGATACCAGTTCAGAGAAGAGTGAGCCCATATTGAGCTTTGGTGGTCAGGAGGGTTTCAAGGGAGAGGTGGAACTAATGCTGGGCCTTGAAGAATCATGTGATTAGTGCTGCTGGTTGCTTGCTCTGTCAGCCATTCTGCCTTTCCTCTTCGTAAGAGAAGGTCCTGTTGAATATGTTCACGAGCCTCTCTTGCATCTAGGTAAAGCAGCTAGGTATGCCTAAGTGTGCACAGTAAGTGTTCACTAAATATTAGCCACTCTATTTCTCCCTCATTTCTTACAATGATCCTATGAGATTGAGGATATCTAAATTGATAAGGGCCGTACCATAAGGATGACAGAGAAGAGAGCTAGTTGGGGCCTACGATTCTGATTCTTCTGAAATTACCATGCCAGCCCTGGGCTACCTACCACTGGGATTTTCTTAGGTTAAAGAAAACAATGTCCAATCTTGAAGCTGTTGTTATTTTGCATCACACACAGCCAGAAGGCTGATGCAGATGGGAGGTCTTGGATTTGATAAGTCAGAGCATACTAAGCTGAGCAATCTATCAGGGTGTGAGCAAGGTTGAGAGAAACTAAATTGTTGCTATTCTTTCGAGGTTTAGTCTTCTTGTAGAGGATATTATACACATTAATTAAAGTAACACTCGGGCTTTAGAATCAGACATGTTTGAGTTGAAATTCAGCTTCTCTCAGTTATTTACTACATCATTTTGGGTAGGTCCCTTAACTTGTCTGAAATCAGTTTCTTTTTTTTTTTTTTTTAGACAGAGTCTTGCTCTGTCACCCAGGCTGGAGTGCCATGGAGCAATCTCGACTTGCCGCAACCTCTGCTACCTGGGTTCATGTGATTCTTCTGCTTCGGCCTCCTGAGTACCTGGGATTACAGGCTAGTAATCCTGTAATTAAAGGTGCCTACCACCATGCCCAGCTAATTTTTGAATTTTTAGTGGAGATGGGGTTTCACCATGTCAACCAGGCTGGTCTCAAACTCCTGACCTCAAGTGACCCGCCCATCTCAGCCTCCCAAAGTGCTGGGATTATAGGCGTGAGTCACCCCTTTAAAATGTGAACAGTAGTATCTATTCCACAGTGCTATTGTGAGGATGGGAGACGATATTCAACCTTACGAGAGTTCCTTAACTTTCCAGCCTCTTGGACACATAGGACTCAATAAATGGTGGCCATTATCAATGTAACGTCTATGCTAGCCATTCCTTCTGTGACTAGATATGGTTAAAATTTTAGTGCTTGGGGCATTGAATTACAGTCAGAATATGTAGAACTCTTTTTACCCACTTACTTCTACTTAGCTTCAGGCAAGTCACCTTTTTGAACCCCAATGTCATCTATAAAAATGGGCATGATAACCCTTGCCCTGCCTCTCATGGTCTTTTGTGACAATTAAATGAACTAAAGGTGAGAAGGTGGGACTTTGGGAGAGGGCAGCTGTCCACAAAACCACCCCATGACCTTGAATTCTGTGACTGCCTGGTGCATCCTGCAGTTCTACCTTACCTATCCAATGGGGCATTACCACCAGCTTCAGTCAGTCAAACATTATCTTTCTGATTTGGGAGGTTGGAACGTTCATGAGGCCCTGATACCTGATTAGTTCCTGGAATCTCATTTTCTCCAAGCTTAGAGCATTAAGGTCTTACTGATACCTGCTTGAATTATGAGGCAGTAACTCCTAATGGTTAAAAACACAGGTTTTTAAAATCAGACTTGGCTTTGAATCACTGCCACTGGAACAATCGCACTCTAACTTTGTAACTACAGGAAAGCCTCTTAAATTTTCTGAACTGAGTTTCAGTTTCCTCATCTATGAAACAGGGATAGGGATACTAGTAATCACTTCCTTCCTTTGACATGAGAATCAGATGAGCGGTTGTTAAGTATAACCCACTGCAGATGTCACATGTTGTACTTACTGTTATTTCCTGGTTCCTCACACATTAAGACAGCTTTTATTGGGACCCTGTCCTGGATTCACCAGGTGTTCACCTGCATATTCAGGAGTAGTTGGTACACAGAGATAAAAATGTTTAGAAATGATGCTGTTTCTATAGCAACCAGTTGCTAAATCCTTGGGAGTCTCCAGAATAGGCCTGGGATGGAGGAGCCCACTAAGAGCAGGAGACGACCAATCATATCATATGCCTCTGGGTGGCCTCTGGGATCTCCTAGTGTCTGGTGCATTCAGGCTGACGTTCTGCAAGTCTGAGCGAATAGATCTTTGGGGGTTGCCATAGAAACTGCTTGGTATTTCATGGCTCTAGGAGATATTCCTTCTACACTATAGAATAATGCAGTTTGAAGGCTAGAAAGAACCTTAAAGATCATCAAGTACAAATTGGGAAACTAAGGCCAAAAAAGGAATTTTCCAAGGGCATCCAGTTTCTCAGATCCTATAATGCCAACCTACTCTAGGACCTCTTCATGAATTTATCATTTCAACAAATATTCATTGAACACTTACTATGTGGAAAGCCCTGGCTTGACATGGATGCAGAGATAAAGGCATATGGTCCTCATCATCTAGGTCAGGACTAGGAATAGAGAGGATTGTGTCATGTTTTAAAAGCTCTGATCAGGGTACAGTGGAAGCAGCTTGTGGGGGTGCTCCTAAACAGCCTGAGGGTGTCAGGAATACTTCCTGGAGGAGGGAGAAGGTATTTAAGTAAAGAACCGAAGAAGGAATTGGCCAGATAAAGAAAGATGGAGTTAGAATATATAAGGCAAATAGAAAAGTATGAATAAAGACCCAAAGGGAGGAGAGAGAAAACTGGTTGCTGATCCTAGAATTTAAAGCAGTCCAGCATTACTGGAGAAGTGTATGAAGTGGAGGAGCAGCCACAGATAAACAAGAGGCTAATACAATACGATTCAGATCACAAAGGTCTTGACTTGTGAGGGATCATATCTGCATTTTGTGAGCAATGGGCCAACCTTTTAATAGATGTTCTTTCTATGATGACTGTCTTTTTATTAAACATTAGTTACTTTAAAACACCTACATATCTTTATAGAGATAAAGCAAATGTGGCTAAATATTAACAACTGTCAACATTTTGTTACTTATCTGCTTGGTATACTGACGTTCATTATTATGCTTTTGGGGGTTTAAGTAAGCATTTTGGGTTTCTTTAAGTAAGTCATGTTTTAGAAAAAGTGACTGGAGTTGCTGCATTATGGCCTTGAATTGCTTGGGCCAGTTAGACAGTTACTGCAGAGGTACTCTGTGCCTACGCTCTACCAATGATGTGGCCACTTCACAAGTGTTTTTAAACTTGAGTTACTTCTGACATTCTTGGAATCGACACCTTCTAAGTCCAGTAATTCTTTTGTTCCATGTAACAGTTATTTGTGGAATTCCTCCTCTGTTCTAGGAATAAGAACTAAAACAATAAATCAGACATGGTTCCATCCCTCGTGAATATTGCAGTCTAGGAAGAGAGGTAATTAAGTAAAATCATTAGGATAAAATTAAGTAGAACACAGAAAATGTTCAGGCTGTTGTCAGAGTGTATAGAAAGAGTACCACGGAAGGTTGTGTTGTCAGAGTGTGTGGAAAGAGTACCACGGAAGGCTGTGTCATCAGAGTGTGTGGAAAGAATACCATGGAAGGTTGTGTCATCAGTGTGTGGACAGAGTACACAGGGAAGTCTGTGTCAATTAAAACAAGCCCTCCCCATTTCTATCATCTCTGACATGGAGATGTTGGGTGATTGAAAGAGGAATATTTGATAATAAAGTGTATGGTAGTAACTGGGAGTTGAAGTGGATAGATGGTTCTAAAATTTCTCAAGCCTAACTTAGTGGGGTGTAGATTATGAAATGAGGAGATACATATTTTACTGATATCCCTCCCTTCCTCCAAAGACAAACAGCAACCTAGCCTCTCCTTCTATCATTCTTCTCATGATTCTACTTATTATAGGATATAAGTTGTTACGGTAATCCAAGTTGGTTGAATTGAGAAAAGATTGTAGTAAATACTTTAACGTAGGCAAAGATTCAACTATAAGATATATATGATGTTTTAATTTTCTGTGACTAGCCTACAATGGCAAGCTGACTACTTCAAAATGACTGTGGGAATTTTTAGGGCAACATAAAATTTTCTAACTTACCAACAACTAAAAAAGATGGAAATGGAGGCACAGAAGGGGGTGAGGGAAAAATGACACCATTGAAAATTTTTTCAGCTCTACTTGCAATTGGCTCTGGTGGCAATGTTAAGGAAGACTCTTGAGAAGTTTTCACCAATATTTAAAAGGGAAGGATTTTTGAAAACTTTTTTCTTATAGTTTAACAAATTTATTTCCTTAATAGGTAAGAAAAAAAGTTAAACTATTAAGAACCTTGAAACACTATATAGATTCAGTTAATTCTGCAAACATCCTTTGCTGAAAGAGGCACAGATGAGATAGAGAAGATAGAAAGATATAGCAAGGTGGGAGTGCAGAGAGTTTGAGAATGACAAATTAAGCAGAGATGATACAAACCAAATTAATATGAAAGTTCTTTGTAAGCGAGGCATCTAAATTGACAGATATGATTTCCATAAGTATTAAAATTTTTAAAAGAAGAAAAATGAGAAGATGGGTTTTACAAAATGGGAAATAACATCTAATGGGGAATGTCGCACCTGTCTGGCCATGGCTTAGCCTCTTACAGGCTGCTGATGCCTCTACTTGGGTTCAGAGACCTTTGAAAGCACAACTATATTGAAAAGATAGATCCATTACTAAGGAAAGAAAAGTGCTTTTTAGCCACGTCAGTAGAGCACTCTGTATCTGTGTTAGTCTGCTTGCATTGCTGTAAAGGAATACCTGAGTCTGAGGCATGTATAAAGAAAAGAGGTTTAATTTGGCTCATGGTTTGGCAGGCTATACAGGAAGGATGGTGCCAGCATCTGCTTCTGGTGAGGCCTCAGGAAGCTTACAATCATGGTGGAAGAAAAAGGGGAGCCAGCATGTCACATGGCAAATGAGGAAGCAAGAGATGGATGGGCATCATATACTCACCAGGTGGTTCTGTTTGTGTGGTGGGGCAAGACCACACCAAGGGACAGATCAGTTACCACAGAGCACTAAAATCATACAAACCTCCCTTGCTCAAAATTCATGCTTTTCAAATATTCTGGTTATGATTTATTTCTCATATGAGGGCCTGGGGAGTGAGCTGATCAGATGAGTTTGCTCTCCAAGTAGCCATTCTTTTAAATTATATTTTTCAATTGAGATAAAACATATATAAAATTTTACGTAAAATTTTGCTTTTTAAAGTGTACAGTTCATTAGTTTATTGACAAGTTTGTATAATCACCACCATTATATAATTCCAGAACATTTCCATCATGCCAAAAAGAAACCCTGTAATGGTTAATAGTTTCTCCCAACTCCTCCTCCAAACCTCTGACAACCACTGCTCTACTTTGTCTCTATTAATTTACCTATTCTGGACATTTCACATAAGTGGAATCATACAATGTATGGCCTTTGTGTTTTATTTCTTCCACTTAGCCTAAAATTTTCAGGTTTCACCTATGTTGAACAACGTATTCTTTTTACTGTCTAAAAATGTGGTACATCCAGACAACAGGCTATTGAGTGGAACAGGCTAAGAGTAGAATTGCTGGATTATATAGTATTTCTATATTCAAAATAATTATTTTCAATAAATGAATTTGCATTTATGCTCTCTGCTGGTCTCTCATGAGCTTATTTGTATCACTGCATGCCTGAGAGATGGAGCTATTTGGTGAACTGACAAAATTGGGCTCTAAACTTGCAAGACTAAAGACCCAGACTCCACACTGGGGTACATTCACAAAGGTCTCTTGGCTACCAGCCTTGATTTCTGCAAATGTTTACAGGCTTATTGAAGATGATCATATTGCCCACAAATTGCCCTTCATTAAAAAAAGGGACTAAGATTAGAACTATATTTGTTCCCATGGAAATACAGCAGCCAAATTTAGCTTTGTGCAGCGATGCCCTTGAGTTTACGTCTACCAGATGAATTCTCCCTCCTACAGAAGCAGATGCAGCCCAGAACCTCTTGCTGACAGTTTCTACCTAAACGAGTACAGCTGCCCACTTTTCTCCTTTCCCTTTCCTTGCTCTCTGCGTAGCTGCTGCTAAATTATCCTCCTTGTCTATGTATCCCTGGAAGTTCAGGGTGTAGGCCAAATTAGGTCCTTGGGAATAGGTGCTGCTCAGAGATGATGGTGGGCATGGTGAGCTGGGGAGCAGGGGAGCAGTGCAGGGCACAGGGGAGCTTGAATGGCCACCTCCTTGAGCACCTGCGAGCCACTGGGGAGCTGCTCATTCTCAGGGGTTTTACTCATTTTTTTAAACTTTCACTTAAAACATTAATACCCTTGGAAATAGAGAAAGGAATAAACAAAACAATCATACTGCTCTGGAGGTAACGGCTAACATTTTTTTCAAGGCGCCTGTCTTTTCTCGCTAAGCAAGCGGGATTATGCTGTCATACTCTATGCAAGTTGTATCCTGTTTATTTTTTGTGAGCATTTCCCTCATGTCATTCAATGCATTTCAAAGACACCATTTTAAATGGCTGCATAGGCAATTTTGTCTTGGCCATTTGACAGGCTACTATTCCAAAGATTTGTGACCAGGTACGGTGGCTCATGCCTGTAATCTAGCACTTTGGGAGGCTGAGGTGGGCCAATCACCTGAGGTCAGGAGTTTGAGACCAGCCTGATCAATATAGTGAAACCTTGTCTGGACTGAAAATACAAAAATTAGCTGGGCGTGGTGGCACATGCCTGTAATCCCAGCTACTTGGGAGGCTGAGACAGGAGAATTGCTTGAACTTGGGTGGTGGAGGTTGCAGTGAGCTGAGATTGCACCACTGCACTCCATCCTGGGTGATAGAGCAAGACTGTCTCAAAAAAAAAATAGTCTCATCTTTGACTTTGATGTGTTCGTCCTACTACTTTATGGTTTTTAGAAATAAAATAAGATTACAACTTCCTTGTCTTCAGATGGCGGAAAAAAAAGAGTTGTTAGGTTTAACACAACGGACAGTCTGCTAGAAGTAAGTTATCACTGAAAGAACCATCCTGCATGGCTTTGCTGGGAAGTTCTGGCCTGACAACAGCCTCCACTGCCTCCCATTTCTCCCACAACCCTTTGTCTGCCCTCCTGGATCACAGAGAGAAGAGGACGGGGAGATGGAGTCTCTCCTTATGGGCAACCTAAGACCATCGTTCTCACCAGCAGCTCCAAGGAGAACATTAACATTCTTGCTCGATAGTTCCTCCTGAGGCAGGCACTGCTGTTCAGAATGGCTGCTGCTATTACCTACTGGCTACACTGCAGAAGAGCTCTGATCACCCTGTGGTGCTGTGGGATGAGGTACATCCATTAAAGTGGGAAAGCTCCCAACGTATCTTCCCTGCCCTGGAGCAGAGGTCTACTTGCCAAACCAGTTTCTGGCCTTTCTTATAGAAAATACAGGAGGGCAGAGGGAGCAGAATTCCAAGAGGCATGTGCTGAGGGGGCCCGTGAGAATTCGGGGGAAGAGTTAAAGGAAATAAAAGGAACCAGCTGTAAGATGGGAGGGCAGTGGATAGAAGAGAACAAAGGGGGATTTAAAAAAATTACCTGGAAGTAAGACTTATTTTTAACATTACTTTGAGTAGCATGGACAGTGTTTCTTTTCATTTTCCTAGAAGGGAACCATTGAATTTTACAAATGTCACACTAGCAAATAAGGTGGGGCTGGGAAGTCCAGTACCAGTCAGACAATGAGTAGCGTCCAAAAGCAGGTGAGGTTTGGGATTGGCTACTCTGAAGGTATCAGAGGCTCTGGGAGAAAGATAACATTGTCAGGGTCAGGGTCCCCAACACTTACAGTGTAATCCTCCACTAGCTGGATTACAGAAACAGGTGCATTTTCTGGCTATTAAATTGCTAGGAGATGAGACCCCCTGATTTCATAATGGCTTGACCCATGACCTCAATTTCATGGCTTTCTTATCATGAGTGGACTTCTTCCCCACACAGCAACAATCAGAATCTTTATTTATAGCTCTGATGAGTATGCACAATGCTGACAGGGTTGTGGTACTAGAGAAGTCTAGACTAGGCAATGCAACAGATGGTGACAGGGGAATGGGATGTGATGACTGGTGGTGCAGAAAGTACTTCTGGTTATGTCATGAGAAGATGAATTTATATCCCTCTGGACTGACCTGACAGATTGCTTCTTAGAAACATTCAAAAAAAGGGCCAAGTGAAACATTAAAGACAGATGTTTTCAGTGTCAGCACAGTGTCTGGTTTGATGATTTCTAGAAGAGAAATAGTTGGTATAAAATTAGAATTTGGGGGCAGTTGTAAGTCTCCATGATTCATGACATATTTCATTTTAGACAACAGTAGTAAGTTGTGAGCTGTCTTAAAGACCTCTAATGCAACTATATTTTGATTTTCTTCACCAAGTCTCCTCTCTCTGGGCACGAAATGACTCCCTATTGTCTGGGGATCCTACCCAATGGTGTCAAGAGACAAATGCATACAGACCATAATGGGCATTCAGAAGAGAAAAGGTGGAAGCGTATATGTGTTTGTGTGTGTGGGGGGGTCTATGTCTGCATACAGAAAATTGAGTGTACAACACTCAGTTGTAAGATATGCTACAGTTTATTTAATCATGCTATTTTCAAACAATTTTGGTTGTTTCTCATTTTTCAGTAGTATAATATTACCGTGAAAATCAATATAAATCTTATTATGAGTTTTAGGTAATACAGTTTAAATGCTGGCTTTCATATCTTATCAAGTTTTACAATCACCATATTAAATAGAGATGATTATTATTCCCATTATGTAGATAAGAAAACAATGCAGTATTTTTTCAGGCCACTATCTATCAAGTGCTGGCTTGGGCAGAATACAGTTTGGTCTGACCCTAAAGAATCTGCTCACATTACCATATTCTATCACAGATCCCAGCACTCCTCCCTCACAAGGTGGTGCACACATGTAGCCAGGTTATTAAATAAGCTGGATTCCTCACAGGTAAAGAAAAAAATATTTTTTCAACAACTCATGTTTAAATATGTCCTAAAGCTCTCCTCGTTGCTCCCTGGTTTTAAAAAGCCTAGCCCATTCTATTTCAAAGCTGTACAGTCTCATCTAATTTAACTTTTTAAAAAATATCCTAACTCCAGCTCAGAAGCCATAGAAGAGAAGCTTCTTCTCCTTCTTTCTTTCCTTCTTTCACAAATGCAGCTGTGTTTCTGGTCAGACCCAGTGCACAGGGAGGGCTAGAGGAAAAGTTCAGTACTGGGGCACTCATAACCTAATATTGGAGGTGTTTCATGTTGAATGCCCAGTTGCTGGTTCTTGTGAGCACACGGGGAGAGGATTGTTGTCTACAAGCCAGGAATAAAGCCCTCTCTAGGAACCAAATAGTACTTAGTCTATTGGGGGCTGCTGTAACAGAACAGAGTAAACTAGATAGCTTGTAGACAGCAGAAAGTTATTTCTCAAAGTTCTAGAGGTAGGTAATTCAAGATCAAGGTGTCAGCTGGCTAGGTATCTGGTGAGAGTCTATTTCCTTGTGGATGGTTGTCTTCTCACTGTAACCTCAGAGGGCCGAAAGGTCAAGGGATGACTCTGGATCCCCTCTTATAAGGGTACTAATTCCATTCAGGAGGGCTCCTTGATCTGTGTGAAATTAGAGACTTTGTCAAATGTGATGAAGAAGAATCCACATTTGGTTAAGGCTGACAGTAGACAAACAGTAAAGGCTGTTTTACAGAAATGGAGAAGTAGCAAGGAGTTGATCAAATGTAAGAAACATGGTTTCCTCAGAAAATGTAGAACAGTGATGCCTCTGAGAGAGGGGAAACAAATAACATGAGCCTTGTGATTGCCCCAGACTGGAGAGTGTTTCCAAGAAGAATGCAGGAAGGAAGAACCAAGCCAGAACCAGAACACTTTCTGAGATGAGGAGATGGAGTTGGGAATCCAGGGAGGCCAAAGAGGTTAGAGTTTGAAGGTCACAAGAAAGCTTCAAACAGATCTCTTCAAAAAGGAGAGATCTGGCCGGGCGCGGTGGCTCACT
>PVKV010023956.1:0-32256 GCA_004027835.1 Alouatta palliata
CTGTAATCCCAGCACTTTGGGAGGCCGAGGCGGGTGGATCACGAGGTCAAGAGATCGAGACCATCCTGGTCAACATGGTGAAACCCCGTCTCTACTAATAATACAAAAATTAGCTGGGCATGGTGGCACGTGCCTGTAGTCCCAACTACTCGGGAGGCTGAGGCAGGAGAATTGCTTGAACCCAGGAGGCGGAGGTTGCAGTGAGCCGAGATTGCGCCATTGCACTCCAGCCTGGGCAACAAGAGCGAAACTCCGTCTCAAAAAAAAATAAAATAAAATAAAATAAATAAATAAATAAATTAATTAAAAAAACATTTCTTTATTCTGTTTACATATCACTACATTAGGATAATTTTATATATACTAAGATCTCTGGTTCTTTTGGTGTGAATGTTTTGGTTATGTGAGTATGTCAGAAAATTGGAAATAGTATTATATAGTCTCTGACAGTTAATTGCCATTTTGTAATGACTGAATTAAGAATTAAGAGAAGTAATTAAGAATGCCTAACTGCTTTGATGGATAATTTTATTGATAATGACAATAATCCTAGCTCTATTTCCATAGTACTTTTATCTTGTCAATATTCTAGTGTATTCTTTAGTTTTCTCTTCATTTTGTTTAACCTGAAAAGCTTTCTGTCCCAAATTTCCCTTCACACTTCTACACCAGTTTTATCTACCGTCCTCTATAGAAATGGACAGTGTACTTTTTTGGGTTTTTTTGAGACTTGCTCTGTCACTCGGCTCGAGTCCAGTGGCACAAACATGGCCCACTACATCCTTAACCTTCTGGGCCCAAGTGATCCTTCCAACTCAGCCTCTCCATTAGCTGGGACTACAGGCACACACCACCTGCCTGGCTATTGTTAAAATCTTTTGTAGAGATGGACTCTCACTGTGTTGCCCAGGCTGGTCTCAAACTCCTAGGCCCCAAGGGATCCTTCTGCTTGGGCCTTCTAAAGTGCTGGGATTACAAGCATGAGCTCAGCCAGACAATATACATTTTTATACCAACTCTACACATTTGAAAACAGGTAGACTTGATTCTTATTATTCACAAATTCTTTAATAGCAAATTTACCTGCTCGCTAACATTTATTTGTAATCCCAAAATCAATTATTCTTGGCACTTTTGCAAAGTGAGACATGCACAGAGTGGCAAAAAGTTCACATTGCCCATTGTACACATTCTAAGCAGAGGTCAAACAAGGCAATGCTCTGCCTTCTTGTTTCAGCTCTCATACTATAAACAAGTGTCCTTTCCACAGTCTGTTCAGTGCTACGTTTTTCACATTTTTCTGCTTTTGTGTTAGCGATTTGGCTGTTTAAAATGGCCTGTAAGCATAGTGTTAAAATACTGTCTAGTGTTCCCAAGCACAAGAAGGCTGTGATGTGCCTTGGGGGAAAAAGATATAAACTTCCTTCAGTTATGAGTTAGTGTTCTTGACTGTGAGTTCCGTGTTAATGGATCAACAGCGTATATTAAAAATAAAGTTGCCTTTAGGCTGGGCGCCGTGGCTCACACCTGTAATTCCAGCACTTTGGGAGGCCAAGGCGGGCACATCACTTGAGGCTAGGAGTTCGAGACCAGCCTGGGCAACATGGTGAAACCCCATCTCTACTAAATATACAAAAAATTAGCCGATCCTTGTGGTGCACATCTGTAATCCCAGCTAGTCGGGAGGCTGAGGCAAGAGAATTGCTTGAACTTGCGAGATGGAGGTTGCAGTGAGCCAATATCACACCACTGCACTCTAGCTTGGCCAACAGAGCGAGACTCTGTCTCCAAAATAAATAAATAAAAAATAAAATAAAATTGCTTTTAAACAGAAGCACACATAAAACAAAGTTATATATTGAACCTAACCCTGTATTTCCTCTGGGAACAAATGGTTCAGTAGTCAATAATTCAGGATTTGCAGCAGCATTGTAGAACTTCATATAATGAGAGTCAAGTATATATATTTCTCAGAACCCTAAAAGTACTGCATATGGGAACATTTCTCATCACATTCATTGATTATGTAGGCATATAGTGAATTACTAGCAGGTTATCATAAGATAAACAAATCTGTTTGGTTTGTTTTTGGTTCTTTCAGCCTTATTTAATTAAAAATCAGTTGCTGCAATATTTTACTCCTATAATTTTAGCTTTTTCTGTATTGTCTTTAGTTCTCAACATAAGTTCTCCTACTTAAAGAATACCAGAAGCATTGCTTTTTATTCCTTTACCACAGATCCTTGTAAGGCAGCCCAATATTGTTCGTATGCTCATTAAACTAGATGCCTAAGTCATTTTATATTTGTATGCGTCTATGTGTGTACATATGTGTGCTTTGGGGTGTTTTTGGTTTTGATACTGTTGACTATGGTGACTTCTAGATTTCAGGGAACCTGGGATTTTCACAATTTGTCATCTCAGAATCTTTGTCACTATATTGTCTCTCTTACCCATCTACCCCCGAGTAGAAGAGAAATTTATTTGCTCTCTGAAAGACTTATACTCTATCATGTATGCCAGGTCTTTAGAGAGACTTACCAATACCTGTGGGTTTTAAATATACATTAAAAATGAAATTTACCTGATTCAGCTGCCCCTTCACACTATTTTATTCTTCTATTTTCATATGGTTTCAGTATTTTTGAAGACATGTCCTACCTTCTTTTTATTTCCTTTGTGCTATCAGAACTGTATGCTTGATCACCTGTAGTTTTCTTCTTACCAAGCCCATTGACCTTGGCTCATCCTTCTTTTGAGCCCTGCTGTACTTAGTAATGTCAGCAGCTCCATCCTCAAAATTCTGCCTTCACCAACTTTTATAATTTATCTGAACTTCCTGATGCCTTGAGCAATCTCTCAACCACCCCCAACCCCATTTTTGGTCTCCTCCTTTGGCTTTTGTGATAATCCGAGGTTGGTGTGTGTGTGTGTGTGTGTGTGTGTGTGTGTGTGTGTGTGTGTGTGTGTGTGTGTGTGTATGTATATGTGTGTGTGTGAGAGAGAGAGAGAGAGATAGGATCTCACACTATTGCCCAGGCTGGAGTGCAGTGGCACAATCTCGGCTCATTGCAACCTCTGCCTCTCAGGTTCAAGCGATTCTCCTGTCTCAGCCTCCCAAGTAGCTGAGTTTACAGACGCCCACCACCGTGCTGGCTGATTTTTCGTATTTTTAGTAGAGAAAGGTTTCACCATGTTGGCCAGGTTGGTCTCAAACTCCTGACCGCGTGAGCCACGCACCTGGCCTCCAAGTTTTCTATAATCTCTGAGAGCATTATATATAATGCTTTCTGAGCACTCTTTTTGGTTTTTTTTTTTTTTGGTACCTTTCCACTCCCACATTGTAATAAAACATGCACAAATTCACCTTCAATCAATTGCATACATCTTATCTATATCCCATGCCTTATTAAAGCTGCTTTCTTTAGGCTAGGCACAGTGGTTCACACATGTAATCCCAACACTTTGGGAGGCCAAGGAGGGCGGATCACTTGAGCTCACGAGTTTCAGACCAGCCTGGGCAACATGGTAAAACCCCATCTCAAGAAAAAATACAAGACTTAGCCAGGCATGGTGGTACATGCCTATGGTCCCAGCTACTTGGGAGGATGGCTTGAGCCCAGGATGTGGAAGTTTCAGTTAGCTGAGATCATGCCACTGCACTCTAGCCTGGATGACAGAACCAGAACTTGTCTCAAAAAAAACAAAACTGCTTTCTTTAGGGTCTTACTTAAGTGTTAATCATGTCTTGCCTATTTTATGAGTAAATGACATATCTTCTCAAATAAATTACATATCCCTAAGCAATTGTTACTTTATCCTATACTACTTTGATGTATTTTTTAATACCTAGGCATTATTTGTGGTAGAGAAAATAATCACTGAAATATCACTAAAAATAATTATTGGATTCTGGCTAGACATGGTGGTTCACGTCTGTGATTCTAGCACTGTGGGGGGCCGAGTTGAGCCCAGGAGTTCAAGACCAACCTGGGCAACTTAGTAAGATCCCATCTCTACCAAAAAAACAGTTAGCCAAGTATGGTAGCATGCACCTGTAGTCCTAGAGACTAGGGAAGCTGAGGTGAGAGGATTGCTTGAGCTCAGGAGCTGGAGGCTGCAAGTGAGCTATGATTGTACTACTGCACTCCAGCGTAGGCAACAGAGTAAGACCCTATAAAAATAATAATAATAATTGCATTTCCTTTCTTTTTAGATTCTTCTTTAGAACTCTTCCTTCTCATCCACAATTTGGATAGCCAGATGTTGAGAGGAGAGAAGAGCCAGCAAATCATTGGTCAGTTGTCATCTTTGCATAACATTTACCTTATAGCATCCATTGACCATCTCAATGCTCCTCTCAGTAAGTTAAATGTTACTATTTTTCCTTCTAATCAGTCTTATAAAACCAATGTTGTAAATCCCAAAATTTTACTGTTTTTAGTATGCTTCATCCCCTTTTACACATTTAAAAACACAGGTTGCCAAAAAGGTGCACTCAATCTAATTTAGAACATAATTTTTGGAAATAAAAATTCAAATACTAAATGAAGATGTTTTAGTCTAAAGTTAAATGGAGGGAAGAGACCCAACTGTTATTTTGGTTTCTTTCTCTTTTTGTAATACTGCAACATTTATTTTATGAACTGAATTCACAGACTTTCTGATAATCCTGTAGAAGAAAATGTTAAAACATTATTAATTTTTTTAAAAGAATGCATTGGTAGTGCTAAGATTTTAATTTATGCTTAATATAAAAATAAAGGTTCAGATGTTGATTGAAAATGAAATTAGATTGTGAGTTACTGATTTAGATACGGAAGTGGCAAAATGAAAAACCTGGGGATTTATTTTTATTTAATTCTTTCTCATTCTTTTGTAAAGTGGAATCTAGTAACATGACAGTATGAAAATAATTTGTAATTCTTGCTTTCTTTGACCCTGTGCTAGTGTGGGATCATGCAAAGCAGAGTCTTTTTAACTGGCTCTGGTATGAAACTACTACATATAGTCCTTATACTGAAGAAACCTCCTATGAGAACTCTCTTCTGGTGAAACAGTCTGGATCCCTGCCACTTAGCTCCCTGACTCATGTCTTACGAAGCCTTACCCCTAACGCAAGGTAAGGATGAAAACCATATTTCTTTTTTAAAAACTATACATTTTAAGATATGCACTACTAGGTTTTTTTTTTTTTTTTTTTGAGACGGAGTTTCGCTCTTGTTACCCAGGCTGGAGTGCAATGGCGCGATCTCGGCTCACCGCAACCTCCGCCTCCTGGGTTCAAGCAATTCTCCTGCCTCAGCCTCCCGAGTAGCTGGGACTACAGGCACGTGCCACCATGCCCAGCTAATTTTTGTATTTTTTTTTAGTAGAGACGGAGTTTCACCATGTTGACCAGGATGGTCTCGATCTCTTGACCTCGTGATCCACCCGCCTCGGCCTCCCAAAGTGCTGGGATACAGGCATGAGCCACTGCGCCCGGCCACTACTAGGTTTTAATGGTGATATTGAAGTCTCTAGTTAATTTGAAGGATTAAGAGAAATTATAGTAATAATAGTTACCAGTACTAGTTACCAGTACTGGATTATGCAATAGGCAGACAAGTCAGCAGTAGTCTATCAAATTGCCCAGTAATAAAGTAAGAATACCAACTTTTTATTTCTTAATATATTTTGATATTTCTGAATATGAGCACTTGAGTGGTCATAATGGAGAAAAACCAGACTTTTCATGGCTTTTACTTAAATTTTATGGTTAAATTTTTCATTACATATTGAATATTCTGATCCAAACACTGAGCACTTTATATGCAATACCTCATTTGATCCTCATCACTAAGGTAGATAGTCAATGGCACAAAGACTTTGATCCAGATATGCCCAGCTCCAAAAATCATGCTCTTAAACATTACTGTATAGTATCTCCAGTCAGTTCCTTACAGCAGCCTAACCAAGAGGCATATGTGAATTAATAAATGCAAGCTGGTTATAGCATAAGCTAGCAAAAAATAAATTGCATAATTAGCTAGACACAGTGGCTTACTCCTGTAATACCAGCACTTTGGGAGGCTGAGGCAGGCGGGTCACTTGATGTCAGGAGTTTGAGACCAGCGTGGCCAACATGGTGAAACCGCATCTCTACTAAAAATACAAAGTTATAATCATATTTTGGATCATCTCAATGAACACTTTTTTTTTTTTTTTTAGTAGAGATACAGTTAACAGTTATTTTTAACCTAAAATTAGAAATAATGTAAACATCCAAACCAATAGGGAAGTGGTAAGTTTCTGGTACATGGTAGATAAGCAGCTGTTAAAACTTCCTTATTTCTTCTTACATGTGGCAAAAAAAAAAGAAAAACTTAGCCAGGTGTGATGGCATGCATCTGTAGTCCCAGCTACTACTCAAGAGGCTGAGGCCAGAGAATTGCTTGAACCCAGGAGGCAGAGGTTGCAGTGAGCTGAGATTGTACCACTACACTCCAGCCTGGGTGACAGAGCGAGACTCTGTCTCAAAAAAAAAAATAAATAAATTGCATGATTACCCTGTTGAAAGAAGCTTTTAGTAACAAACCTTACCCCCTGCCAAAAACATAAAATTATAGAATTATATTTAACAAGATGAAGTGTTAAAAAATGGCAAACCTTGCTGAGAATTGATCATTAAGAAAAACCTTACAGTAATTGTTTTCTGGACTTGCATAAAAATGAAAATGCATGAGTTTTTGGCATACCCAAGGACTGATGGGAGTCTTAGTTTGTGTTACACTGCTTCCAACCCCATAATTTTACTTGGTTCACTCTCCTATGCAAATAAATCAAACTATGAAGAAATAGGTAGTTTTATTTAGTGCAGAATTTTTTTCTGCATCCAATCATCCATTAAGAGTTATTTTTAATCTAAAGTTAGAAATAATGTAAACATCCAAACCAATAGGGAAATGGTAAGTTTATGTTACATGATAGATAAGCAGCTGTTAAAACTTCCTTAGTTCTTACATGTAGCAAAAAGAAAGAAAAGAAAACCTTGTTTAGGAGAAGTTTTTTAAAGACATGGGAAAAATCAAAAAGCGAAGAAGCAAGGTATAAAGTGATAGATGCAGTATATAAATGTATGAATTCATGTTTTTTCCACCTGCCTCATTCCACGAAGATTTGAGATAGCAGCATACCCAGTATGAGCTCAACACCAAGTGCTAATGGCTGTTATCTTAGGGATATGGGATTGATGTTTTTATTTTTAGATGTTATTCTGTATTCCAAGTTTTCCACCAAGGCTAACCTAAAAAGAAAAAAAATACTTTGGTATTTTATTTTTAAGACAGGGTGTTGCTCAGATATAGCCTCAAGCTCCCAGGCTCAAATGATCTTTGCACCTCAGCCTCCTGAATAGCTGAGACCATGGTGTGTACCACTATGCCTGGCTAATTTTTTAATTTTTTGTAGAGACAGAGTCTCATTGTGTTACCCAGGGTGGTTTCAAACTCCTGGCTCAAGCAGTCCTCCCACTTCAGTCTTCCAAAGTGCTGGGATTATAGGCATGAGCCACCACATTCAGCCTATATTTTTCTTTAGAAGAAATAAAAAAACTTTCTGTTTAAGTGTGCAAGGATATGATATTCCTTGGAGGAACAGAAGATAATGCAGATAGGCTAAATATTTGACATTTTCTTTGTATATTTTACTATTAGTTGTTGCCTTTTGATGTTAACATTTTGGATTTAAATTCCTGTTTTTGTTTTTTGCTTTTTTAGGGGAATTTTCAGGCTACTAATAAAGTACCAGCTGGACAACCAGGATAACCCTTCTTACATTGGTATCCAATATTTATGACATTCAATTGCATAATTTTTGTTTTACTCCCATACCCCATGTGTTTCCTTTCTCTGGAATTTAATGACAGCAGTGCAGTTTTTCATAACAGTGAATAAGTGGTCATTCATATTGAGTATGTCTGCCACATAGCAAATTTTCAAGCAGCTCTACAGATCCACTGCTGAGTGAGGAGTTTGCCAACATAAATTGGAAGACAAACCCAGCTTATTTTTAAAATTTTCTATGCTAACTATGGGTCTGTATCTGCCAATTACATATTTTTCATATTCTAAGCAACTTAGGAGATCAACAAACATTTTAATAATTGTTCTGCTCTCATGACTTCCTTGTTGTGTCTTTAAAAGTCCTGTCAATGCTTGTTGACTGCTTTGGGATAACAAGCAAACAGCACTTTTATTCTATGTTCTTTCGTATGGGTGTTTGTATATCAGGTCATGTCATAAGTGCTGACTTATGTTCATCTCCTTTTGAACTTGCCAGGCCTTTCTTTTCAAGATTTTTACCAGCAGTGTCGGGAGGCATTCCTTGTCAATAGTGATCTGACACTCCGGGCCCAGTTAACAGAATTTAGGGACCACAAGCTTATAAGAACAAAGAAGGTAAGACCCTGCTATTGTAGCATTTATGCCAGAAATAGTCCATATTATTTACTCAAGGACAAATATACCTTTGACTCAGACCTGATTTTGAAACTTAAGTTCCATGTTGGGTCACAGAGATTCATTTAGGCAAGTGGCATTTGAGTTTGGAGAAAGAGCTATGGTAGAAATACCCTGCTTCGGAGCAAAGCAGAAAACTCCTTATGTATTCTAGTCCAGAGTGATGGGCAATTAGAAACATGGTGTGAGTAAAATAATTCTGTTCCTGTGTTTTTTCCCTCTTCCTCATTCATTATGTTTTTTCCCTCTTCCTCATTCATTTATTGAGTACTAACTACGTATCAGATTTGCACTAAGTATTAGGATACAGTAGTAAGCAAAAACCTAATTGCTTTTCTTATGGAACTTAAAGTCTAATGGGGCAGATGGACATTAGTCAAGTAATCACACACATAAAATTTTAACTGTAAGGAAGTCCTATGATTAGAAGGTACATAGTTCTGAAAGAGTTTATTTAAATAGGTGGATTTGACATAATTATGGATAGATATCAGAAGAGACCACTGAGCTGAGATCTAAAGGAAGACTAGGAGGCCAGGTGTGGTGGCTCACGCCTGTGATCTCAGCACTTTGGGAGGTTGAGGTAGGTGGATCACTTGAGCCCAGGAGTTCGAGACCAGCCTGGCAACACAGTGAAACCCTGTCCACAAAAAACAAAAACAAAAAAATGAGCTGGTTGTGGTGGCACGCATCTCCCAGCTGCCCAGGGGGCTGAGGTGGGAGGATCACTTGAGCCCAGGAGGTGAAGGCTGCAGCGAGCCATGATCACACCACTGCACTCCAACCTGGGCAACAGAATGAAACCCTGTTTCAAAAAGAACAAAACCACACACACACACAGACACACACACACTGAAAAAGCAACATTTTAGGGAGACAGATGATGAGCCCATGATCTTAGTCAGTTTAGATAACTCTATTTGAGGTTCCTTTGAGATTTCCAAATGGAAATGTCAACTATGCAGTTGGATACCTGGGACAAGAAACCAGAGGAAAGATCTGGGTTGGAGATAGAAGATTATGAATCTTATGTATTTAGATTATAACTAAAACCAGGCATTGGGGGACAGCCTAACGGGAGGACATTTTGTGAGATTAGAAAGCTAGGAGATAAGGCTAGAAGTCTGACATTTAACAAGCCAAGTAGAGGATAAACCTGCAGATGTGAGAGAAACAGCCAGAGAACTAGGAAGAAAACCAGGACGTGATGTCACAGAAGCCAAGAGAATCATGTTTTCACCCAGAGAAGATAGTCAGCAGTGTCAGATGCTGCTGAGAGGCCAAAAAGATGAAGACTGAGAATATCTGTAATATTTAGGAATATAAAATTCCTGATGGTGTAAGCAAACGATGTGATAATGGGAACAGTAGCTCAGTTGAACTGTGTTGAATGAGAAGTGTGGGAATGGAGACTGCCATCATAGCCAACTTTCCTGGAGAGATGCAGAGATAAGGTAATAGATGGAGAGGAATGAAGGAGTCTAGTGGGGGTTACTGAAAAATTGGACATACTTGAATGCATTAAATATTTAAAAGCCAACAGGGAAGGATCTTGTTGAAAGGGTCAAGAAAGAACAGAGACATCAATTGTGTTAGATTCAGGACAGGGCAGGAAGGTGAAGAATGATCTAAAGCACAATGAAAAAAATACCCACCTATTCACCCTCTAGTTAGTTGTCTTTCCCACTGTAAAGCTGTTTAACTCAGTATATTTAAGTATATATGACTGTGTGCTCTTTTGCCTTAATTTTTATACTTATATGTTTAAATATTACATCAAAGAAATAAATTCATTTTTTCTTTAGCCTCTGCAATAGAAGAGTTCATATACCTCTTATGAATGACTAACGTACAGGTATTCTTACATCTTTCAGGGAACTGATGGAATAGAATATTTATTAATTCCTGTTGATAATGGAACATTGACTGATTTCTTGGAAAAGGAAGAAGAGGAGGCTTGAAGCTTTCCTTTATTCTTGAACCTCCCATGAAGGGTCGTACCCCAGCTGCCACTCCTCTAGTTGAAAGTGTTGTGTTTACATCTGACGTTAAATTATTTTTCCAGCGTACAAGACTGAAATTTGGGAAGGGGGGGATGTCCTCAGTTGGAACTTTTGATCAGCCTGGCTGGTACCGTCTAGTACTATGCAGCAGTCCTCAAGTTGGAGAAAATGTGCCTTTCATTCATTACCTCTCTGGAGACTTCATGCTGGAATGAACAGTGTGCTCAGGGACTATTTGGAACTGGGTGTTTTTGAATTATTTTATACGTAGAGATATTATTCTGAATTTTTTGAGGGCCTTTTAACACTCCCCGAGCTGATTGTTTGCAAGTGTGTTTGTTCCAGAGTGTGGAAGTATAAAGACATGGGCATCACATAAATTGGCTTTGTTTGCTGTTCTGTGTGTCAGAACCAACGAGTATAATGGAGAGGGCAGGTCATCTCTTACTGATTCTAAAACAACGTAAAAGGTATAGATTGGGAAGAGGTGGGTAATCCAGCTTTCTCCATTTGGATTGAGGCTATGTACTTGGTGAGGGCAGGGGAGGGAATGTATCATAATACTAATCAGTTGGGATAGTGGGAAAAACAAAGAGTATATAGGGTATCTACCCAGCCTAGAAAGCACAGGAACAGGACATCATATATTTGGAACAGTTAATGTCTGTGCCATGACCTTCATGATACCAGTGAGAAGCCAGGCTAGAGAAATAAAATCCTGAATTACATTTTAGTAATTGTTTTCCAGACAAAAAATAAAACATTTCATTATTCTTGTATATTGACATATTTTTTTCTTGAATAACATGCAGGTGAGTAGCATATTAATGGCTGGCTGTAAATTAATCCTGATTCATCTGTCAAGTAGACCTAAAACTCACTGTAAGATATTTCAGTTTTTTCCTTAAAGTGATGATTTCAAGTCTCCTAAATATTTGCACGAGACTTTTTTCTTAGAAAAGAAAAAAAGGCTAACCTTGGCTATTGTCGTCAGCTTACGGTTGTCACATAACCCCTGAAATATTTGACACTTGGAAATGAAGTTCTTCCTGAAAATATCACTGCAATAAAATATGTACTACATCAGCATTTCTCACTCATTTCTTATCTTGTAAACCTCTTTCATGAAAATATTTCCAAAAATGCTCGAAATTTTTAAATAATTTTCTTGTGGTATATAATTAAGTAATTTTGGCCAGGCACAGTGGCTTATGCCTAATCCCAATACTTTGGGATGCCAAGGCAGGAAGATCTCTGGAGCCCAGGAGTTTAAGAACAGCCTGGACAACATAGTGAGACTCTGTCTCTACAAAAAATTTTAAAAATCATCCAGGCATGGTGGCTCATGCCATGCCTATAGTCCTAGCTGCTGTGGAGGCTGAGGCACGAGGATTGCTTGAACCTAGGAGTTCAAGATTACAGTGAGGTATGATTGTGCCACTGCACTTACAGTCGATGCAGAGCAAGACCTTGTCTCTTTTTAAAAAAAAAAAACAAAACTTTTTTTAAAAAAAGTAATTTTATGTTAAGTCCATGAGCTTAGTCTTTTTTATTTATTATTTTTTTTTTGAGATGGAATTGCTGTCACCCAGACTGGAGTGCAGTGGTGTGATCTAAGCTCACTGCAACCTCTGCCTCCCAGGTTCAAATGACTCTAGTGCCTCAGCCTCCTGAGCTGGGACTACAGGCACAGGCCACCACGCCTGGCTTATTTTTGTATTTTTAGTAGAGGTGGGGGTTTTGCCATGTTGGCCAGGCTGGTCTTGAATTCCTGATCTCAAGTGATCCACCCACCTCAGCCTCCCAAAGTGCTGGGATTACAGGCATGAGCTGCCATGCCCAGCCAAGGGCTTAGTCTTAAATATAACCTCCAGTCAAAATGTTCAAATTTGTATATGAATGTGATTTAAAATTTTTTTTTAATACTACCAAAGGATATTCAGTGAAAGCGAATTTCCTGCCTACTTCCTGATCCCCCAGTTCTTTAGGCAACCACTGACAGCATTTTCTTAATTATTCTGCCTGAGATTTTCTATGCATATGTAAAAGTATCTGTCTCTCTCCTTTTAAAAACACAATTGGTTTAAGCCAAGACTGTTCGTAAAAAGAAAACAAAACAAAAACCACACAATTGGTAAAACACTTACTGGTTTGCACCTTGCTTTTTTTGCTTAATATATCTAGTTTATAATGACATAATGTGCAAATTTTTGCATCTGCCCTAAATATCTACTGGTTTATTTTTATAATTTTTGTGTCTATACTATTTGCAAGCAGTATGTGTCAGTAGACTTTATTATTAATAAATAAAAAGCCAATTTGGATAGAATCACTTTGTAAATTTGTAGTGCTGGTTTTTTACTAAAAATATTTTTAAGTTCTTCAAAAGAAACTTTATGAGTGCATGTCAGATCTGGTGAAGATCTTGGCATATTACTGTATGCTGTTTGCTGACGTGTATCAGCACCAGTGTCTCTGAGGCTCTAGCAGTTATGTCTTGACTGCTAAGGCTCTAATTTCTTCTACTGTATTAACTTGCTTCTGGCAAGACTGAACAGTCCTACTGAAACCTTGAAAGGTTTTCTAGGTACTCAATAAAACTGTAAAAAAAAAAAAAAACAAGGCGCAGGAGATATCAAACATTTACTGTTTATAAATTTGCCACAGTAATGAATTTATTGTTTAAGGACTGCTTAATTAGTTAAATTAGTTCTAAAAAAAGAAACTGGACTTTTTGTTTTTGAGACGGAGTCTTGCTCTGTTGCCCAGGCTGGAGTGCAGTGGTGTGATCTCAGCTTACGGCAACCTCCACCTCCCAGGTTCAAGCAGTTCTTCACCTCAGCCTCCCAAGTAGCTGGGATTACAGGCATGCACCACCACGCCCAGCTAATTTTTGTATTCTTAGTAGAGAAGGGTGAATGTTGGCCAGGCTGGTCTCGAACTCTTGACCTGGTGATCCACCCATCTTGGCCTCCCAAAGTGCTGGGATTACAGGTGTGAGCCACCTCGCCCGGCCCCAGAAACTGGACTTTCTTGGCATCATTTGTTATTTTAATACATGATCACTCGTATAAAAGATCAGTAGAGCCAGGCATGGTAGTTCACGTCTGTAATCCCAGCACTTTGAGAGGCCAACGTGGGCTGATCTCTTGAGGCCAGGAGTTCCAGACCAGCCTGGCCAACGTGGCAAAACCCTGTCTCTACTAAAAATACAAAATATTAGCTGAGCGTGGTGGCACACAACATGTAATCGCACCTATTCAGAAGGCTTAGGTGGGAGGATCATCTGAGCCCAGGATAGCCAAGGCTGCTGTGATCATGCCCCTGCACTCCAGCCTGGTGAGTGGAGAGTGAGACTCTGCCTCAAAATAAAGATCAGTCAGTTTGGGGGCTGATTAATAGATTTTGCCTAACTTTTAAACAATGACTTAACTTCAGAAGAAGTTTACTCTTTTTGTTCCAGCTAATTCAAATGTGGAGCCAGTGGCCTTGTTGAGAATGTACTTTTTACATTGAATGAGGTGAAATGACTCTTCCAGCATAATCCTGAATAGTCTAATGTTGAACACTTAATACACAAAAGGTAGTAGTTGTGAGGATATGAAGGTGAAATGTGAAATACCTATGAGTTTTTATTTTTGAGACAGGGTCTCTGTCACCCAGGCTAGAGTACAGTGGCGCCATCTCAGCTTGCTGCAGTCTCGACCTGCTGGGCTCAAGTGATTGACCCATCTTATCCTCCTGAGTGGCTGGTACTACAGGAAGGAGGCACACATCACCACACATGGCTTTTTTTTTTTTTTCTCTGTAGAGACGGGGTTTCACCACGTTGCCTAGGGTGGTCTTCAACTCCTGGGCTCAAAGGATCCACCCACTTGGTGGGTTCCAAAGTGATGGGATTAACAGGTGTTAGCCACCTCGCCCAGCCTATGAGGTTTTAATAGCATAAGTTATAACATCCTTTATGTGTTGAATAAAGCAAATTTGAAATGACTGATGCTATGGAAAATATAACTTTAAACATGAATACAACACAAAGCTCATTACTAGATTTTCATAACAATTTTTATATTTATCACTGGCCCCAGGCCTTCCCAAGTATTCAGGGTCAACATCTTTACCTTTGCTATCCAGTGTAGTCCTCAAAATGGCAGCATTGGCCAGGCGCGGTGGCTCATGCCTATAATCCCAGCACTTTAGGAGGCCAGGGGTGGGTGGATCACTTGAGGTCAGGAGTTCTAGACTGCCCTGGCCAACATGGTGAAACCCCGTCTCTACTAAAAATACAAAATTAGCCAGGCATTGTGGTGAGCGCCTGTAATCCCAGCTACTCAGGAGGCTGAGACAGGAGAATCACTTGAACCTGGGAGGTGGAGGCTGCGAACATGCCACTGCACTCCAGCCTGAAAGACAGAGTGAGACTCCATCTCAAAAAATAAAGGCCAGGCACAGTGGCTCACGCAGACTGGTGAAAGGAAGGCAGGAGAACTCTTTCCTGAGGACTGCCCCTGAGGCTTAACACACCCAAAAGACTGTAACAAGGGATAGGGGAGTTATGAGTGAGGATTTGTGCACAAACATCTATGTATGTACGTTTTATATATGATAATTGATTTACTTATTTTTGAGATGGAGTTTCACTCTTATTGCCCAGTCTGGAGGGCAATGGCGTGATCTCGGCTCACGGCATCCTCCAACTTCTGGGTTCAAGTGATTCTCCTGTCTCAGCCTCCCTAGTACCCTAGTAGCTGGGATTACAGGCATGTGCCACCACACCCAGCTAATTTTTTTTATTTTTAGTAGAGGCGGAGTTTCACCATGTTGGTCAGGCTGGTCTCAAACTCCTGACCTCAGGTGATCCACCTGCCTTGGACTCCCAAAGTGCTGGGATTACAGGTGTGAGCCACCACAACCAGCCTTTTGAATATATATTTTTTGAGATGGAGTCTTGCTCTGTTGCCCAGGCTGGAGTACAATGGCACAATCTCAGCTCACTGAAACCTGTGCCTCCTGGGTTTAAGCAATTCTCCTGCCTCCACCTCCTGAGTTGCTTGGATTATAGGCACACGCCACCACGCCCGGCTAATTTTTGTATTTTTAGTAGAGACAGGGTTTCACCATGTTGGCCAGGCTGGTCTTTATCTCCTGACTTCAAGTGATCTGCCCGCCTCGGCCTCCCAAAGTGCTAGAATTACAGGCATGAGCCACCACACCAGGCCTGTATATATATTTTAACACCACACACATTAAAAATCCAGATTGCCTGTGCCCCCTTGAAAGATCAGGAAGACTTGGCCACACTGACCTTCATTGTGCCCAGCAGCAGTTGCCTCAGGCTGAACTGTTGCTGCCACCTCCTGGCCAGCTTCACTCCTTTCCTGCTCTAGTGTCTGATTTGGATCCTGATCTAGATTCGTATGGAGCACCCTCCAGTACATGTACACGAGATACTATACATGTTGTCGTGGATGCACAACAAAGGTGGTGACACTATTCCCTACGATCTGCAACCTTCCACCTGGAATGTACTGTCCATTTGTAAGTCCTACAGGACAGGGAAGTTTTCATGTGAAGCCTGTAAGGGAATGTGCATGTCCTTCCTCAGCCTTCAGCTTTCAGGAGTAGACAAGGGATTACTAAACCACTATTTCATGTCAGTACGTGGCTTTATTTATTAAATCAGCAAAACACAAAATATTGTCATTAGACACTAAGCTTAAAAATGACATTTCAGGCCAGGCACAATGGCTCACGCCTGTTATCCCAGCACTTTGGGAGACTGAGGTGGGTAGATCACTTGAGCCCAGGAGTTCAAGACTAGCCTGGCCACCATGGTGAAACCCCATCTCTACTAAAAATACAAAAATTAGCTTGGAATGGTGTTGTCTACCTGTAATCCCAGCTGAGGAATGCTGATGTTGAGGCAGGAGAATCGCTTGAACTTGAGGGGCAGAGGTTGCCGGGAGCTGTGATCGTGCCACTGCACTCCAACCTGGGCAAGAGAGTGAGACTCAAAAAAAAAAAAAAAGATATTAAAAAAATGACATTCCTTTTGAGCGCTGTTCTTTTGTATTTTAATAATCCTGCAAAATATTTAAGTTATAATGGATGTGACATAAAATTTCCTTTAAAGATAGGTTAAGAAGATAAAATATATATAAGAGGAAATAAGAGAGTCAAAATACTAGGAAAAAATAAAACATAAAACATGGCAGTAATGGAGAAAACATAAGTGAAAGGTGCCAGACACAAAGGACGTTTATGATTCCACTTTTATAAAATATCCAGAATAGAAAAATCCTTAGAAATAGTATCCAGGGGATGGGAGGAGGCAGTTAGTACTTAATGGGGCTTCCCTTTGTGGTGATGAAAAATGTTTTGGAACTGTAGTGGTAACGATACAACAATGTAAATGCACTAAAAGCTACAGAGTTGTGCACTTTAAAATGGTGAATGTGGGGAGGAAATAAAATGGTGAATTTTATGTTATGTGAATTTACTATAATAAAAAATAAGAGAAAAAGTTGCTTTACAAAAAAGCATGAAGTAAAAATTATTATGTAGGATGGTAAAAGAGTGCAAATCATAAAGGCAATCAAAGAATTTCTAAAACAGGGGGAATATTGCTTTAGCCAGATTACCTGAAAATGGCAGTCCATGGGTGGAGAAAGTTATCTGCCCTGCCCAACCAGCAGCAGGCAAGCAGGGGCCTCGCAGCCCAGTGCAGGCGCTGTTTAGAACGGGGCATCCACGTGGATAAAGGGCCCAGACTAAATGGGGCAGGATGATATTTTGAGATATCTGACTTTGTTCTTTCTGCTCTGGAATTTCACTCCCTGGCCCTGCCCTCTGCCTGCAGCCAAGTTCATTGCCCCAGGAGAGGAAAGTGACAGAGCAGAAATCTGTAACAAAGGACTCTGGAAGAAAAAAAAATTACAAGTGAGTCATCTAAAAAGCAATAAAGTAATAGTAATATGAATAATGATTGTGTATAGTTTTAAAACAACATCCTGATAAATCAATCTCATTCTGATTCTGAAATTTAGGTGAGAGACTGGAATGTAGGTGGAACTAGGAACAGGGACAAATACACCTTATCACAGCAAAGAGGTTACTACCTAGAAAGAAGTGTTGATACCCAAAGCATAATGTTAAAGTAAGCAAGGGCAGAGAAACCCAAATTGATCCATCCCATCTACAATTAAACTAAGGAGAGAATTACTTGAGCTCCTTCCAAAGAATGTTAAGTAAACAGATTTTATTCAATCTTTCCTAGAGTTTATAGTGAACACTTGTTATTTAATATGGTAGCTACATTACAGTTTTTATCTCATGAGTGACAGAACATTTGGTGAATCAGATTAACAAACTGAAAATGATGATACTGTCTAAGACACTCTTCTGGAGGCACAGCAGTCCCACTGACTCATGTTACAAATTCAAGTTGGCATCCAACTGATTTGTAGAATGTGTTATCCTGATGTTTCTGCATTTATACCACCTTAAGAGGGTCCCTGTCAGTCTCTGATAGGATAATATTTATCTTATTCTCCAAGTGAGAGCCCAGCATATCTCGAAGATCAGAAAGAAAGCCTCGTTCAGTGTTGCTATGTTCACAGAGGATGACATTTATTCCTTGGGAAGCAGCATCCAAAATATCATGATGGGACATCTCACCTACCAAAAAGGAAAGAACAAATTCTTAAATGCTAGATATGGAATCTGTGGAATGAAGAACCACAAAAGCAGAAATACCAAGTTTGTATTCTGTATGAGGTGAATGTACAGTTTTCTTTTATGTCCTCCAATATAAAAAGAGAGAAAAGTCTGGGTGTGGTGGCTCACGCCTATATAATCTCAGCACTTTGGGAGACCTAGGCAGGTGGATCACCTGAGCTAAGGAGTTCCAGATCAGCCTGGCCAATATGGTGAAACTCCATCTTAAAAACACAAACATTAGGCAGGCGTTGTGGCACATGACTGTAATCCCAGCTACTCAGGAGACTGAGGCAGGAGAATCACTTCAGTCCAGAGACTGGAGGTTGCAGTGAGCCAAGATGACATCACTACGCTTCAGCCTGGGTGACAAAGCAAGACTATGTCTCGAAAAAATAATAAAATAAAAATAAAAGTCATCCCATTGAGAATTCCCACTTCTTTTTCTTTGGCAGACCCCAAGGCAATTATCCAATACAACATATCTAGCCAGAACCAGATCTGCAAACACCTATTCAAAGTGTTTCCACAATAAAATGAATGACCACTGCTAAGTAAAATGAGGAATTTATTTATATATTTATTTATTTAGACAAAGTTTTGCTCTGTCGCCCAGGCTGGAGTGCAGTAGCATAATCTTGGCTCACTGCAACCTCTGCCTCCTGGGTTCAAGTGATTCTCCTGCCTCAGCTTCTCGAGTAGCTGGGATTATAGGCACCCAGCACCACACCCAGCTAATTTTTGTATCTGTAGTAGAGACGGGGTTTTGCCATGTTGGCCAGGCTGGTCTCGAACTCCTGGCCTCAAGTGATCTGTCTGCCTTGGCCTCCCAAAGTGCTGGGATTACAGGTGTGAGCCACCACGCCCAGCCTAACATTCTGAATTTTTAAAAATGCAGTTTGTGAATGTGATGACTTCTAATTTAAGAGCAAAACTGCACTGTGTACCATTTGTTCTTTTAAAAGTCTAATTTTGAAGTATATTTAGAGATAGAAAAGGCATAAAAACTTTAAAAAGTGTTCTTAGAAAAAAATGATTTTTTTAAATTTCCCCACAAGAAAACATCTAAATAAAAAATAAGTTTTCTTAATTTCAGAATTTTTCAGTTCCCCACACTCTTCTAATATGTGTCATTTCACTTTAAGGAATAGTTTTTATTCAAGCACCTTTTAAAACATCTTAATCTATAACAGTAAAAGTAGGCCGGTCGCCGTGGCTCACGCCTATAATCCCAGCACTTTGGGAGGCCAAGGCAGGCAGGCGAATCACGAGGTCAAGAGATCAAGACCATCCTGGCCAGCATGGTGAAACCCCATCTCTACTAAAAAAAATACAAAAATTAGCTGGGCGTGGTGGCATTCCCCTGTAGTCACAGCTACTTGGGAAGCTGAGGCAGGAGAATTGCTTGAACCTGGGAGGCGGAGGTCGCAGTGAGCCGAGATCGTGCCACTGCACTCCAGCCTGGCGCCTGGCGACAAAGCAAGACTGTCTCAAAAAAGAAAAAAAAAAAATAGTTAAAGTAAAAAGCAAGAAAAAGACACTAAGATGGCCCAGTTGGAAGCCTTGTTTTAGGAAAGGTTAATCTGGCCCTCCGTACTGTGACAAACTCACTGGCTGGATAAGGCATGAAAGGGGGGAAATCAGAGAAGACCCTCCAACAGTAGCTGAAGCCAAAGGAAAGAAAAGCTTGGTCCAGGACGGCAGCTTGGGAAAGAAGCAGCAGATGGAGAATGAAAAGACAAAAGAGAATTTACATTTGCAAGGAGCAGGATCCCCATCTGCTGGTCTTGCAGGATATTACCCTTAACAACCTAATACAGTGAGAACACTGCCTCAGGCTCAGACGAAGGGTGATGAAGTTCAACAGAAGTCCTTTACGTAGGGCTGCACATCCCTAAAGTTATACTCAAAAGTGATGCCTCACAGACCACAGACAGCTAATGCTAGCCAGATAATATATTTTCTATTTCTCCCCACAGCCAGATAGGAAAGACATTTTAACATTTTGGAACTGCTTGAATTTATCTTATGCACATATCATTATACTTTATCATTTTTTAAAAAAACTAGTTTTTAAAACAGTATTTATGAGAAAATAATCAGAGTCCCCAAATTGAGAGAGAAGCACAAAACAAATAGCCTATACTCTTTTTTTTTTTTTTTGAGACAGTCTCACTCTGTTGCCCAGGCTGGAGTGCAGTGGTGTAATCCTGGCTCACTACAACCTCCACCTTCTGGGTTCAAGCAATTTTCCTGCCTCTGCCTCCCAGGTAGCCAGAATTACAGGTGTGCACCACCACATCCAGCTAATTTTTGTATTTTTAGTAGAGATGGGGTTTCACCACGTTGGCCAGGCTGATGTCGAACTCCTGACCTCAGGTGATCCGCACACCTCGGCCTCCCAATGTGCTGGGATTACAGGCATGAGCCACCACGCTCAGCCTAAATAGCCTATACTCTTTAAAAATGTCAATGCTATTGAAGAGAAAGGTGAGGAACTACTCCAGATTGAAGGTGACTAAAGAGATAAATGCAACGTGAGATCATGAAGTGGATATGGATCAGAAAAAGAAATGCTATAAATTTTTATCAATTGGGAAAATGTGAATATGGACTGTATATCAACTGTTTTAATAGTATTAAATTCCCACATTTGATAATTGTTCAATGGTCTTAGAATGTCTTTGTTCGTTTTTTTTTTTTTTTTTTTTTTTTTTTAGATAGAGTCTCACTCTGTCACCCAGGCTGAAGTGCTGTGGCGTGATCTCGGCTCACTGCAACCTCCACCTCCTGGATTCAAACGATTTCCCTGCCTCAGCCTCCCGAGTAGCTGGGACTACAGGTGCATGCCACCACATCTGGCTAAGTTTTTTTTGTGTTTTTAGTAGAGACGGGGTTTCACTGTGTTAGCCAGGATGGCTTGATCTCCTGACCTCATGATCCACCCACCTCGGCCTCCCAAAGTGCTGGGATTACAGGTGTGAGCCACCACACCCGGCCCAGAATGTCTTTGTTTTTAGAAGACTATACACACTGAAATATTGAGAGGTAAGAAACTGTCATGTCTGCAATTGATTCCAAAATGGTCCTGGGGGAAACACATCAATATATATTAAGTATATATACACACACACATAACATGTACACAGAGAATGTACAAATATGGCAGAATATAACCATTAGCAACCGAGGTGAAGAGCATGCAGGAGTTCATTGTACTATTCTTGTAACTTCTGCATGTGTCTGAAATTCCTTCTAAGTAAAATGCTAAAATGAATTTTAAAATAGCCAGACACAATACTGTAAGATATTCATATTAAAATTTGATTTTAATCTGGTAGAAATTTAAGGGCTTATAAAAATCTTTTATCTTCAGAAGGATAGAAAATAACTAATAGTCACATACATGTTTTTCTTTTTTTAAATCAATTTATTGGTTTAGAGCAATTCCATCAGGCTTGCTCAGATGCTGCTCCTTGGTACTTCCGGACGTGACAATGCTTTGAGTACAGCAGCCTTTGTAAGAGAGTGTGCTATGTAATAAGGATGGATATGGGAGGCAAGGGAGGCATGGAAGTAGCCAAGGGAACAGAGGGCTAACAGCCTGGTCCTCAAATTGTGAAAAGTAATTCTTTAACTCATTCTCTTCTAACCCTAAGGAGGAGCAGGTAAACAAAGCGGCAACCCCTTAAAATGCCTCCAAATCCTCTGGAGGAGTAATGGGCCATATTTGGCCATATTCCCGAGTAGTAACTATGTGAAGTAATTCTTTCAATAAAAATCAGCCAGGACCTATTAGGTAGTATCCTCAAGGATAGGGTGTAAAGCCCAGCAGCCAGCCAAATAATTACTTTCCAACAGAAGTGCATATTGGAGGTCAAGGACAAAGTAACAGGAACCCACGAGAGGCAGAAGCAGGACAGGTCAGAGAAGGCTTCTCAGAGGGCGTGTTCACTTATCACTAGGAGTACAAGGAAAGGGGCAAGCAAAAGGCATTCTAGCCAGAGAAAACAGCATAAGCAAAGGCTACAGGAAAGAGGATGCAATGTTCAGGCTCCACCAGACAGATGAAGGAAATCACAGAAGCCTTTTTAATCAAGACCATCAAATTTACACTTTCAAATTAATTTTAGGAGAGATATGGAAGATAAGAGTAGAGGCTTGATGCATACTTCAAGTAGGAGATGGTGCCTGGATAGAGAGATAAGGGGGAAGATTCTAGAAAGATTTGGGAGCTTGAATTGATAGGAATTGATAATTGGCTTTAGGCTGAGTAAGAGGAACCATTTCCTAGCTAAGGTAACAGGGTAGAAAGTATCCCACTGACATAAAATCTGAGAGGTTTGGGACACTTTAGGAAGAATGTAGGTAAAATAAATGCTGACCATTAATTTTTGAGCTAATTTAATAAGTTGTTCAATGATTTCATCCCTCTACAAATAATGCAATACATCCCCAATTCTGTTGTAGTTCCTGTTTAGTTCAGGTTCAACAAACATTAATTAGGTATCATCTATGTGCCAGGTACTGTCCTAAAATCTGCCATTTTTGATTTTGCAAAAAATAAGCCAAGAGAGATCTAAAGGCTGTCCTACCTGTGAAGTAAAGGTCAGCTTCTACACCCTGTAGAACGCTGCTCCCAGAACCAGCACACAGGGCCACAACTTTGACCTGGGACTCTTTAAAACAAAGGAAACGAGACCAATGCTTTACAATTCTCTTTCATTTTACTACTATAATTTGTACCAAGAATCCTAAACAGAATGTTTCACTCCTGGTCTCATCACCAATATATGAACTGTTCTTACTGCATTTTAAAAAAAGCATGTTTTGGCCGGGCGCGGTGGCTCACGCCTGTAATCCCAGCACTTTGGGAGGCCGAGGCGGGTGGATCACGAGGTCAAGAGATCGAGACCATCCTGGTCAACATGGTGAAACCCCGTCTCTACTAAAAATACAAAAAAATTAGCTGGACATGGTGGCACGTGCCTGTAGTCCCAGCTACTCGGGAGGCTGACGCAGGAGAATTGCTTGAACCCGGGAGGCGGAGGTTGCGGTGAGCCGAGATCGCGCCATTGCACTCCAGCCTGGGTAACAAGAGCGAAACTCCGTCTCAAAAAAAAAAAAAAAAAAAAAAAAGCATGTTTTAATATAAACAAACAGATCATTCTTTGATATTGCATAGCTAATCCAAGGCATGGTTATTATTCCTTTGTTTTTCTTTTTCTAACAATCTTTGTGAATTGAGCAAAATATGGAACAATGCACAAATTTGCATGTAATCTTTGCACAGGCAACATGCTAATCTATATCATCCAATTTTTAGTATATGTGCCGCTGAAGGGAGCACCATTATTCCTTCGGACATGGCTGCACAAACTACTGAACAGTACTAATGGTGAAGCTCTACACAACACTGCCACGTTGCTAGGTAAAGTAACCTCACCTGGGTCTTCAGACAACAGTAAGATGTAGCCAAGTATTATCTCTATTCTCAGGTGAGGAAGCTGAGGAACTAAAAGGACTAGTTAGAGGAATGCTACAAATGGATTTGGCACATATTTTAAAATGTGCCAAAAAGCACATCCTTATTCTCAAAAAGCTTCCCCTGAGAAGTGAAATAATGGCAATTTTCAAGCCAAAATCCAAGTATTTAGCACTCAGTTGTCTAAAATGGACACTTCTTTAGTGGTCACTCCAATTCAGCAGCATGGTATCTCGAAGAGAGGGCTTTGGAGTTACACTGGAAGTCAGATCCCACCTCTGCTATCCATTTTCTTTGGACACTAACTCCCTTGAGTTGTTTGATCTAACTATGGACTTTTGGATAATTTAGTGATATGGTTTGGCTCTGTGTACCCATCCAAATGTCACCTTGAATTGTAGTCCCTATCATCCCCACGGGTCAAGGGCAGGACCAGGTGGAGGTAACTGGATCATAGGCGACGTTCCCCCATGCTGTTCTCGTGATAGTGAGTCTCACGAGATCTGATGGTTTTATAGGCATCTGGCATTTCCCTTGCTTGCACTCATTCTCCTGCCAGCCTGAGAAGAGGTGCCTTCCACCATGACTGTAAGTGTCCTGTGGCCTCCCCAGCCATGCAGAACTGAGTCAATTAAACCTCCTTTCTTTATAAATTACCCAGGCTCAGGGATTTCTTCACAGCAGCATGAGAACGGACTAATACAGTTACTTATCTCTCTGAACTGCAATTTTTCACCTTTAAAATGGGAGAAATAATACCAACCACATAGCTAGCACTTTAACTGTACTTAATGTGAGCCCGTCACCGTGCCGTGTCACACAGATTACTATGACCCTCTCAGTTAGCTTTTATTATTAATGCAGTTTTTCCAAATGAGGCTACTGGGACACAGAGGGCATAAACAACCTGCCAAAGTCGTGCAGCAAACAGACAGGACAGCAAATCTGAAGCCAGGTTGTCTGAGCTCAGAATCCACACCTGTAATGCTGTGCCCCACTCCTTTTGCTGGTGGGAGCTCACATACTTAGGACAAACAATCAGTACAGTGCTAGGCTCACTGCAGGTGCTGAACAAATGTCTGTTCACTCTTTTTGTTCTCAAAAGAACTAGGAAAAGCCAGAAGAAAAAACCGCAAGAGTTAGAAACTGCAGTGGATCAGATCACTCAGTAGCGCCTCACTAGAAAATATTACCAGTCTTATAAAGTGCAAAAGTTATGTTGTAATTATAGCGATCATGATTCTAGCTCTCTTTTTGACACATGGTAAGACTGCACTTTATGCCTCGGTTGGTTGTATTGAGCAACATGACTAATTCTGGAAAATGAGTTGAGCAGAAGTAACATGTATCATTTCCTGGAATTTTAAACTGATGGTTTAAGACCCTCCAAAACTCTCTCCCTCTGCAACAGCAACCAGTCCACAATGGCCACACTTCCTACAATGACCAACTTAATGAACACATAGCATGACAGAGAAATGTCTCATTGATTAAGCCAATGAGATGTATTCCACAGCAGAACCTAGCCCACCCTAATCGATAAAGTAAACCAGTTATCTCCCATGAGCTGCTAACACATTCTCTGTTACATATTAATACAAACAAGAGTTTCAACCTTTGTCCAATGTTAACAGTAGACATACTGAATAAATGAAGATGTATTTACCTAAGGTTCTCCCCACCCCAAGGGCTAAGCGAATGTGAGATAGTTTTAGGTGTCTTTTGATTCGATCAATCATGGTTGCCAGGGAGACAGATTCATCCAGTGTGCATAACCGTCCCATTCCAGTATGTAGAAGCAAAGGCTGAGGAGAAACAGAAGTTAGAAACGTTGTCCGCTGTCACTCCTAAAACAACAAATGCTACAATCAATCAATATGCACACTCTGAGGTTACTATAGCAAGCTCCAGGCTAAATGTGGGGAACAAACCTGACAAAAACATTCTTTCTTCTAGGAGCTCACACTTTCCTAGGAAGGCAGATGTTTAAATCAATCAGGCCAGGTGCGATGGCTCACACCTGTAATCCTAGCATTCTGGGAGGCTGAGGTGGGTGGATTACTTGAGCTCACGAGTTTGAGACCAGCCTGGGCAACAGAGTGAGACCTCATCTCCACAAAAAAATCCAAAAATTAGCCAGGCACAGTGGCATGCGCCTACAGTCCCAGCTACTCGGGAGGCTAAATGGAAGGTGGGCAGTCCCAGCTACTCGGGAGGCTAAATGGAAGGTGGGCTTGAGCTACCCAGGAGGCAGAGGTTGTGGTGAGCTGAGATTGCACCACTGCACTCCAGCCTGGGCGACAGAGCCAGACCCTTTCTCAAAAATAAATAACTAAAATAAACAAAATAATAAAACTGTTTAAATAGGTGCTAAAATCTACCACCTGCATAGAAGTAGGTGCTACTGTTGCAGCCGCACAAGGAATGGCAAACTAAATGAGCTGTGACTTGGGAGAGTTGGGAGTACTTGGAGGAAGGACTCAGGTCTTAGAGAAAACCCTAAAAAGAGTTTAAAAAGGCGAAATAAAAGAGTTTAAAAGGGGGTGATGTCAAGTGCAGTGTGGCAGGACAGAGGTATAACGAGATGGAGGAAGGCATTCTAAACAGAAAGAACATGGGTGCCAAAGGCTTGAATGAACACACTGGGGGAGGCAGATCCAAAAGAAGACACTCTGGCTACTGTGCAGAGCATGTGCTGTGGAAGGGGAGGAGGCCAGAGGCCCGGGCTGTAGCAGATCATTAAGGGCTTCCAACACTGTGCTGAACTGGACTGACTGGAGCCTGGACTGCCTCCTAGCTGCTCAGTGACACTACTCTCATCACAGAAAATGAGAGTTTCAATTACTGTGATCGCAGAGCCAATAGAGAAGAGAAACACTATATAGATATGAGGCCAGAATCAGTAGGGCTTGGAGTCAAGGAGGAATGTGAAAACTTGGAAACTAAATAATGACATTGAAATAGGAAATAGGGGAAAAAAAGATACAAAGCGATTGTGCAGGGATAAGTATTTGTATATATTGAATTTGAAAAACTTGTGGGCTTTGTAAGTAGAAAACATCCAGAAAGTAGTTGAAAATATGAGTTCTTGTCATTTTTTTCCTTAAGAAAGCATTCTAAGCCAAAATGTAAAGATAGGAATCATCATCATACAAATGGCTATTGAGTTAAAGTGAATGACATGGTCCAGGCAGAGGGAGTAACATAAGGAGAGAGCAAACTTGTAACCAAATCTGTAACCCTGAAGTACCAACATTTTAATTCCTGGAATGTCTCCCTTCTCAATTACTTCCCAGAGAATACTGTGCTCTCATTGCCATTTTGTACTTTAGGTAACAGTGAATGGCCTGTTGATCTAATAATTTACAAATGGATTCGCTGAAGAAAAATGCAAACTAATGACACTCATCAAACTGTACATACCAAATATGTATGATTCTTAGTATATCGGTTATACCTCAATAAAGTTGTTAGAAAATGCACAGTATTAAAAAAAAAATAAAAAAAAAATAAAAAAAAAAACCCCAAACCTAAAATGCAATAAAAAGTATAAAAAAAAAAAAAAAAAGAAAATGCACAGTATTTTAAGATCAAATACAAAATATTTTTATTACCTTCTCTAATGACAGAATTTCTGTCTTCTGATAAAGTTGTTTGTTCTGGGAAAGAAAATCTACCACCTGCATCAAAGCCTTCTGAGTACAATTCAAACTAATCCGTGTTTGTTCCTCATCATCAATCCTAGGTGGGGGAAAATCATTCCATTTAGTTAGGATAAATATAGCCAAAATGTATTTTACATAATCCACAGTTTACAAACCTACTATAATAGGAGATTAGATTTACATGGAGCTAAGGATTTAACCAATAGAACCCATTTAATATGAAACTAATCAGTTTTCTAGAATAGCATTTCTCTAACTCAAGTATGCATCAAAATCACCTGGAGGACTTATTAAAACACAGAGTGCTGGGACCCACTCCTGGGGTTTCTGATTCATTATGTCTAGGTGGGAGTCTGAGAATATACCTTTCTAGCAAGTTCCAGGTGATGCTGATGTTGCTGGTCCAGGGACTTCACTTTGAAACCACCGTTCAAGAACGGTTCTCAATCCCGATCGTGCATCAGAAATTTCCTGGCCAGGCACAGTGGCTCACACCTGTAATCCCAGTATTTTGGGAGGCCAAGGTGGACAGATCGCTTGAGCCCAGGAGTCGAGACCAGCCTGGGCAACATAGCGAGACCCCAATCTTTTTTTCACTTATTAAAAAATTAAAGTTAAAAAAAAAAAAAGGCTGGGCACAGTAGCTCATGCCTGTAATCCCAGCACTTTGGGAGGCCAAGGCAGGTGAATCACCTGAGGTCAGAGTTCGAAACCAGCCTGGGCAACATGGAGAAACCCCATGTCTACCAAAAACACCAAAAAAATTAGCCAGGTATGGTGGCGGGCGCCTGTAGTCCCAGCTACTAGGGAGGTTGAGGCAAGAGAATCACTTGAACTTGGGAGGTGGAAGTTACAATAAGTGGAGATCACAACACCGCACTCCAGCCTGGGCGACAGAGTGAGACTCTGTTTCAAAAAAAAAAAAATTTCCTTCTAGCTTCTTAAAATAAGAGCTGCTGGATCCTTCTCCAGAACCAGTGAAACAGAACATCTATGAATGGGGCTGGGGCAAACTGAATTTTTTTAAAGCCTTAGAGATGATAATTTTAAAACAACACTGAATCCAAGAATGTCCTGGAGAGATTCTCAGGCAAACTCCATTTTACTTACAAAGATCTGAGATGAATACAAAAATCTGCACTTTAAATAAGCACCTCATTAACAATCATGCAGGGGGTCCTTGGATCACCCTCTGGGGCCTCTCCAAAATTACTGGCATCAAGAAAGTTTTACATTTAACCATAAACTCTAAATATGATCATAAAATTCTAGAACTAAAAGGACACCTTTAAAAGTAATCTGGAAGCATTAATTATAAACATGTAATCATCTGTGGATTTTTTAAAAAAAGAAAGAAAACCAATGCCTTGGTCCCGATCTAATGGTAAAACCCAGATATTATCTACAATATGGAAAAACTGGAACCAATCTAGTAAGTCCATCAGTAGGAAGAGGAATGCTTAAAGAAACTACCATTCATCCATAATAAAAAAAACACTATAAGCAATTAAAAATAATGAGAGCTTAGGATGGGAGTAGTGGCTCAATCCCAATACTTTGGGAGATCAAGGGGGGCACATGGCTTGAGCCCAGGAGTTGGAGACCAGCCCGGGCAACAAGTCAAAACTCCGTCTCTACAAAAAATACAAAAATTGGCTGGGCATGGGTGGCAAGCACCTACAGTCCCAGCTATTAGGGAGGCTAAGGTGGGAGGATGGCTTGAGCATGTGAGGTCAAGGCTGCAGTGGGCTGTGATCATGCCACTGCACTGCAGCCTGGGTGACAAAGACCCTGTTTTTCTTTTTTTTTTTTTGAGACAGAGTCTCACTCCGTCACCAGGCACCAGGCTGGAGTACAGTGGCATGACCTCAGCTCACTGCAACCTCGGCCTCCCAGGTTCAAGCAATTCTACTGCCTCAGCCGCCTGAGTAGCTGGGACTACAGGCGCACACCACCACGCCCAGCTAATTTTTTTGCATTTTTAGTAGAGACGGGGTTTCACCATGTTGGCCAGGATGGTCTTGATCTCTTGACCTCATGATCCACCCGCCTCAGCCTCCCAAAGTGCTGAGATTACAGGCATGAGCCACCGCGCCCGACCATGTTTCTCAAAAATAAAAAACAAAAAACAAAAAGAAAAACCTCCCTTCTCTGCCTAAATAACTAAATGACTGACCTTTTAAAGAGGCGCTTAATGTATTTTTCCTTTGACACCTGTAGTCCCAGCTCCTTAAGAGGCTGAGGTGCGGCTGGGTGTGGTGGCTATGCCTGTAATCCCAGCACTTTGGGAGGCTGAGACAGGCGGATCACTTGAGGTCAGGAGTTCAAAACCAGCCTGGCCAACATGGTGGAATCTTCTCTCTATTAAAAATACAAAAAATTAGCCAGGCATGATGGTGGACTCCTGTAATCCCACTTACTTGGGAGGCTGAGACAGGAGAATCACTTGAACCCAGGAGGCAGAAGATGCAGTTAGCCAAGATCATGCTATTGCACTCCAGCCTGGGTGACACAGCAAGACTCTGTCTCAAAAAAATAAAAAATAAAATAAAATAAAATGCAGAGTATAGTCCCCAAACACAGAAAATACTCAATTAAGTGTTACTTATCGTTTTTATTGTTTTGAAAAAAAGTCAGTAGTTCTCCAGGACCCACATACCAATGAGGAGTACACTGTTTTGTAAACCAACTCCAGAGAAAATGATTTGTTTCAAGCCTAAATACCAGGGTTATAGACTTTGTAAGGAAGAAGCTTACAAATAAATACACACAAAAAAAGAGAAAAATAAATTGTACCTAGCAGAAAAAGAAGTGACAGAAACATCTTCAATTCCTTTCACTGCAGACATGACTTTGTCCAGGTCTTGGCTGTGATTAATGCTGAATTCTACTCGATGGTTTCCCTCTGTAGGGTAGTTGGGAGCTTTGGAAGGATGTATGGGCCTGGAGGTACAATCTCCTAGAGAAAACAATTGCGGGAAAATGGGAGTTTTGGAGGATGAGAGGTTAAGATTTAAAAGATAAACTATTGCAGGCAAAATTTCTAAGAAATGACTTTTTTAAAAGATTCATTCTCATGCTTATATAATACATACACACACACATACATATCCCTTAGATACATATCACCAGTCCCCATAATCTAGGGCTTTGGTATGGACATACAAAGTCAAATTATTTTCTGAATTATTTTCCAAAAGATTCTTAAATCTCTAGAAAGCTTGGACAAGAAAGACTGATTCATACATTTTTAGATAATACACAGAATTGTCTACTGCTTGGTAAATCTACCCACATAAACCATTATTCAGGTTGCAAATGCTCGTACTCTATTTGACCACAGTAATCCAGATATCATCATAAAAGCTTCAGTCCAAAATGAGTAAAGACTTATTAAAATAAAGCTAAAATGCATGTATCATTCCCTCATTGGGCTAGACACAGGTAAACATTCACTAAAAACATTCATTAAAACCCTGACATCTCATCTACCTGATGTATCAGGTGTATTCTGGAGAGGCCTGAGCTTTCAATTTAACAAGCATTTTTCAAGTACCTAGGTGACAGGCATTGTGCCACAAAAATGAGGACTCATGAAGCTCAGTCCAATAAGGAAGACTTCTGCTCTCCTTATTCCATAAAGATAAAAAATGTTTCCTTTTTCAAATTCAATTTAACTGCCAAATTTCAGCAACATTATTTTAAAATTATTTAAAAATGGAATGATACCCTCCCCACCCTGAAAGCAGTCAAAACTTTACTGGAAAGACATTCTAAAGTTTTAAAGTATTTGTAGGTAAAATAACAAATATGAAAGCGGCTTCTCACCAAGCCCTTTAGCCAACCAGTTGTTGACTCCCTGGGGTGAGGCATCATAGGCTGTGTGAGGAGAGTATATAGCGACTCTGTTCTCCAGAGCCCGGATCACCAGGCGCTCCTTCCAGGTGTTCCAGGTTATGCGTTTCATGGGTCGGAAGACAGGCGGATGGTAGGAGAGAATGAGGTCTGCCTTCTTCTGCAGCACCTCCTCCATCACTTCCTCAGTCAGGTCATTCGTCAGGAAGAGGGTATTTACAGTATGTGGTGGGCTTGGTTCCACCAGTAATCCAACATTGTCCCAACTCTCAGCAAAGGAGAGGGATGCAAAGTCATTCAAGGAAGAAAGGAGAGCCTTCAAATCCATGAAGGAACGGGAAGAATTGCAGATCAGGGAATCTATAAACCGGACTGTCGTGGGGACTGGGCGTACACAAGATGACAACATACAGAAATCAGGTAAAATTCGTTTCTGAAATCAAAACAAAGAAAATGGTACACATGTACACTTTAGGCCTGGATCTTTGAGGCATCAAAGCATATGGACAAAAGAGTTGTCATCATAGAGATCTGGGTTCAAATAGTGGCTCTGCCACTTACCAGCACACTGCAGCTTAGGTAAGCCATTTAACCTCTCCAGTCTTGTTTTCTCACCTACGAAACGGAGATACTATAACCCACCTCACAGCCCAACCAGAGGAGCAAATGAATTATGTAACCCAGCAGAGCCTGGTATATAATACACAAATGTCCATCCTGTCTCCTGCCTCACATACCCTTGTTCTCATTCTTCCCACTCTTGCTTCAACTAACCTTCTCCCTAATCCATTTCTCTAAATATTACACTCCCTTTTCCCAAGCCCCCTTCAACTTCTTTTTTTTTTGAGACGGAGTTTCGCTCTTGTTACCCAGGCTGGAGTGCAATGGCGCAATCTCGGCTCACCGCAACCTCCGCCTCCTGGGTTCAAGCAATTCTCCTGCCTCAGCCTCCCGAGTAGCTGGGACTACAGGCACGTGCCACCATGCCCAGCTAATTTTTGTATTTTTAGTAGAGACGGGGTTTCACCATGTTG